>DWHE01000318.1:0-11034 GCA_018247495.1 Satarupa nymphalis | reverse complement strand
GAGCAAAAGCAACCTTGCGAGGTTGAGGCGCCTCAGTGGAGTCGGATCGTCAGTATCTACGGACACTAAAATAATAGCAAAAATATTAAAAAATAATTTACAGTATTCCAGTTGGCTATTACCCTGTTTTCCTGAAGGGCAGCCCGGTTGCGATTTTAAATTTATATAAGAGGTTAACGACCCCCGCGACAGAGAGCATCCTAATGAAGGGGTGTGAAAGTTCAATATAAGAATTACGCATAGAATTATAACGAAATTTGTTATAACGAATTCCATGGCAAAATAAGATACATATAATTAGTATAACAGTACAGCCATTAATGTGACGTCATTTTCATAGTTCTTTAAATTAACTAAATAACATATGATTATTTAGTGTTTTTATTAAATTGTAATTACTTATTATTGTAAACATTTAAAGTTATTGACCAATGTTTATAAATTTCTAAAACAAATATATATTTATTCAAAATGGTTCTTATATGTGTATACTAAAGGTTCTATGTATTCAATACTATTTTGTATGTGTGTGTGTGTTTGTGTTCGGAAGTGTTTTAGTCAAAACTATATCAACTCACACAATGGGGCCTGTACGTTGCGCGGAGTCCCCAGCATGCAGACGTCGTGAAGTGCTAATGCCATATGAACTCCGTGTACTTGAAATCTGAAAAATCAGCAGAAATATCCTTGTTTTAAATGTATATAATTTAACAAATGGTAATAATAAAAAGGAAGGAATTATAGTGGTGGGTAGTCTGAAAAATTGTCAAACGCAGAATAAGTGGAAACAAGTGACGAGATAAGACTTAACACGAATCTACAGGTCAACGTCGTTGTCAACAAATCAGTGAGTAATCTTCACTTAAACAGTTATTACCTTGGTATCCTCGACAAGAATTCAATCGCAGGCTCAAACTGTCCGGTTAGTGTCAACACCTGGAAGTACACGAGAGGTTTCTCGAATGCGTGGTAATGTGTTTCACCTGCAAGTAGTAAACGATCTTTGATTCAAGCTATAATAATGAAATGGTAGACATTCAATTAGCAATTTGTCACTTTTTCGAAAAATCTGTCACATGATCAATATGGTAAGTCTATAATGTTGAAACCAAAAAAGCAGACAATCAGTCCCCATGATAGGAAGTGGTATTAGCTGCCTATGAACACGAGCAACAGCAGAGAAGACACGACATAGAATACGCAAACCGGCCTGTAAACCATTGCCATATGAATGCGATTTTCGCTTAACACGCTAAAAATAATAAATAAAATTCAACACTATGGAAACTTACCGTACTCCTCCAAGATGAGCTTCTGCAGGTCGGCGTAGGTGAAGACGTCCTGTTCGGGGCCGGCGCGCGTCCTGATGAGCGCGAGCTTCAGCCACAGGTAGTCGTCGGCCGTGCGCGCCACCTCCGCGTGCTCGTCGCTGGCGTCGCAGCACCCCACCACGCAGTACACCTAACGCAACGAGCGGTCGTCAGCCCCAGGCGATACCGAAAACCCCTCTACTTTCCACGTATATATTTTTCTTAAATAATCGTCCTGTATACCAATTCTTGCCTATGGTATTACAAACAAAAGCAATAAACTGCAAAGGATTACTGACGCGTCCAATTCAGTGCTTAGTAAAGTAATTCATAAAATTTAATTGTAGGTGATACGAAATTCACCTGCTCATCTAGTTTTATATAAATTATTCAGGAAATATATTAACTTACCGCTCGTTTGAACGGATCCGTTGAGTTTCTCACTTGTATTCTGTATTGAAAATTGATAGCCGTTTGTAATTTGTCGCTAAGTGGCTTCTCTGGACTTCGCATGTATTCTTCCAATGCGGAAATAAATTCCTCATGATCGCGTCTGCAAGTATAAAATAGACACAGTACAGATGTGATGTCAAGGATCTTAATCTTGTAACTTGGGACCAGATATACAATATTATTAAATATTTTTTGTAACATTCACGTAATAAGTACTTTTTAGGAGTAAAATATTAGAACTATGATAAACAATCACACTTTTACCAATTATTTAAAACATACTACAAGACGTGAACATTCATTTTGGTAACGGTTTGTAAGTGATTTACAGTGAACACTGAAGCCTATGACGGGAATCACAACCAACCTCAAATTGGAACATTGCCCTTTTTGGTACCGATCACAACTGCGTATATACTCCCGAGGACTACGTTCGTAGCCTTGACCTGTGCATACAGCATTTTTAAAACTATGTACAACAGCTTTACCTATTTCTGCTATAAAACTACTTTTCTAAATTGTTTCAATTTGAAAGGGTGTCTATAAATATCTAGTTTCATCTGTAGTACCGTCATTCACACCATATTCGATAACCACATGGCATTGATTAGTAAACTAGCGATATAAACATACCCAGCCTTCCTCAGGCAGTGAAGGGCGGCATTAGCATCGCCACTTCTCAAACAATAATATACCATGGGCCAAAGGGGCCGTTCGTCTATGACGCCATCGGCCAGCCCTTGCGCGCTCTGCCCCTGCAACCGCAGGCCCACGAACCCCCGAACGAGGGGATACGTGCCCGGTTCACCGCCGCGCATGGCAGCTGCCGGGTTAGAGCGCACGAAGTCGCTCATGTACTGCTTATATCTGGAAAAAAAATATATTATATGAACACCTTAGCAAAGAGCTTACAAATAAAAGTTAACTCACAAACTCTTTCTCACTCACTCACAAAATCTTTGCAATAAATATACATAGTTTCTGTTAATGGTATATAATTTCATTGCACTTTAGTATTACATATTTATTATTATTTAGTATAATATATAAGCAATAAGCATCATATTATAGTACCTTTTTTCCAAATACTTCTTCCCTTGCGCAATAAGGCATTGTTGTATCGCAAGATTTCCCCTTGCCTTAAGTGGATCTTCATCTATGACGAGTGTTGGTATGTTTGCCATTGTTTTAATTATTTCCCACATTTCTTTTACTTTCTATAAGAGACAACAACAAATTGAATTGTGACAGTTATATTTAATCTTCGACTTTATGAAATTATTATGATTATGTGAAATTATTACATAATGTTAATATATGATTCATATTTTCCAAACCTTCTGCCTCTAAGTAGTGATAATTTGTGGTAGTAAAACCTTTCCAGGCTCAACCATGTCAGTTCCACTACCACACCTATATCTGTTGTGAAGTCACTCTTAAGAACTGTCTTATGTTGAAGGGTATAGGTGCCAGCACACTTAGGATATATCACCAAAGACCAGGTGATCTGCATGGCAGTTTGTTACTCTAATAACCATTAAAAAAACAAATTGTTCTAGCTCCTTTATAAGAGTTAAGTAATCAAAATCCATCAATAAACAAATTTTTACATACTTGTAACTGGGCTGGGATACTATTATAATATAATGACAGTAAAAAACTATACAATCAATCAACCACAAAAAATACAAACTTACCGGATCATTAAACTCATCAGCGACTTGTGAAAACTTCTGATGCAGAGCAGTCTTAGACTTTGCACCTTGGAAAACCAGCTTGTTGTATTGGTGAACCTGTTTGGCATATGCTGCCTCTATGTTGTCCAACATTGACTGACCAAACTTCTTTGGTGTGTCTGCAATACTTGGTGGTTCCGGAGCTCTCTTTAAATCCAACCAGTTCTGGGAGGGGCCTATCATTGCATTCATTAGCTTAATCTTTTCTCTGTTCCATTCTGATAACATGTGCTCCCATTTCTGGTCCTCTGTTGTTTGTAGTGACTGAATGTATTAACAAAATGTAAGTCATTTGTAAGTGCTAATAAAAGACAGTGTATTGAATTTATTTCTGGTCAAGATCTTCAACAAATCCATAAAAATTTGTAATTATTTATTATTCGATTGCTTATTAATAGACAGCTAGATTATGCTAATTAGTGTTAGTAGGACTGTCAATGCCATTATGTTCAATTTGTAGTAACCAACTGCTATTATGTAGCCTCTTCGTTTAAATTACCTATTATTGATGTCAAACAACTATTTTGTGTGGTATATAGTGGCATATAATTGTAACCAAATTTAAAACAGGTTGATGCTCTAACTTAAGGTTAATTTAAATTTTCATGGGTTGTAATGTGGATCTAACCAATTGCATTACATGACCATTTACAGATGTACAGGTAGAAAAAAAAAATATACCTACATTTTTATTTACTTCATCGATAAGAGATAAAATAGCATTCTCTCTTTCGTTCTTCAAAAAACTTTCTATATCAGAGTCTGCAATGGGCTGTAAAGGTTCAAATGTGCGTTTCGAGCTGAGAGTCTCCAACTTTTGTGATATTTGTTGCAGATCGATCCCTTTAGACCCGAACAGAAGATGGCTGAAAAAAAATTAATCTCACTATAATGAAAACAATTTTTGCATAAAAATCTATTTAATACCAAATTCAAATAAAACAAACTTTTTTAAAATCATAAATGTGGTAAATTGAGTTTATAATTAGATAAATAAACTCAGTAATAAATGTTAATCCTTGTTTATAGTTGCATATAATCATATCTCTTAACAAATAACAACATATATGTACTACTCTCTCACATAGAGCACCTTTTGTATAAAGTTTTGTGTATACTCCAAACAATAAGCAATAAACGAAAGGGGGCAAGATAGCCATAAGGCATTGAAATAGAAACCTTCATGTCAATGGGCTGCAGTTGTCACTGGGTGAACTGCTTTATTTAAACTGGTATACCTGCCGTTATGACAACTGTTATTAACCTCAAATTTTGATCTTTCTCCAGTTTGGGGTCGATCACAGCTGTATTGCTACTTCTGTGGACTACGCTTGTCGCTTTATATAATCCTAAGAGTACCGGCACCGATTCCCTTCAAGCTGAAACTTAACTCGCAACAATTCCTTCACAGCAGAAATAGCGGTGATGGTTGTACTAACAAAAATAAATCGAACTTACGCTTGAACATCATTGGAGCCGGATTGAATTACTCTGGAATATAGCTCATGCGAGGCCTCAAGCACCTGGCCGAGAGAACGTTCAACCCTGGGCAAATCTTCGTTGCCTTCTATCTCTGTAGTCAGCTGCTCCGCTTGCTGTAGAAGTTTACTAAAGTCATCGTCGCTCATTCTGAACTAAGGTTATGTTATCGTAATTCAAACTCCTTTTATAGTTAAGTGATATACTACTGGACAGATGGGAACTTCAATTAAATTAAACGATTAACTTATTTCAATCAATAATTATGCATTTATTTTGAAAAGTAAACTGTAAAAAATATAAAAAATTAAACCAAAATATTTTGTACAAACAGCGCGCGTCGTTATAGCTTAATATATTCGTATTTGACTTTGACGGTTTGTTTGACATATGTCACTTTTTGGTTGACAAACTATACCCATTTTTAAATTTGTATGAGAGTAGTAAGTGGGGCGCAGTTCACCTAATGTTAAGCCTAATAACAATAATTGTATATGTAATAAAATTGATAACGTCCTGTTCGAGGTTGTTGACATACATTCAGTGCGTACGAATTAAAAATACCCATACCCATTAATCTAAAACTCGCAAAAAATTGCTTGATAGCAGAAATATGTGCGACAGTCGTGGTACCAATTCGGTCATATAAATTCTACAACCAATTTAATATAAAATTTTATACTCATTCTATTATTTTTAAAATCGTATATAGATTAACTTAAGGCCAGGGTGAATATGTTACTTAAAGGCAGAAGCGCTATCTTAGTTACTGGCACTATGAAATGCAAGACTTATAATTATAAAAATAAAACTAAATTTATTCATAATATTTATTTTTGTTGCCTAATTAACAATAAATGTTTTTGAAATATCACTTCCCTTTTCTTTTTTGTTGGCAATCCTTGATCCAAATTGTAAGGCTCGTTTTGGTAATGTTATAACTTGAGTTAACCCAAGATTCAAAGCTAGAAGCCTTAGTAACAACTTGTCTCCTATACCACATGGTAAATTTTCGGTAGGATAACATCTGAAAAGAACATGGAAAATCTGAATTTTTGAGTATACAACAGCAGAGACATGCTAAAAAGAAAATATTTTACAGAACAGAAAATATGATAAAAACTAAAATCGATAAAGAGAAATTTATCCAAGTACTTACTTCATCCATGGCTTTAATTTCAATACGTAATTGGCAAATTCTTCATCTAGATAAGGCATTCTGGGCTGTCTGCCATGATCACATATAACTCTATTGTCTCTGGCAAGATTCCTGAAAGAAATTCTCTTCCAATCCAGTAAAAGTTCCTTATAGAGCCCACTCCATCCATGCCTTTTAAGTGCGTTCCTGTGCCTTACATATCCTCCAAATAACTCATCAGCACCAGATCCCAATAATAAGACCTGATGAGAGTAATTTTGGTATACTGTATTTTATTAATTTTGTAATCATTTTATATCTTCAAGGTAACATAACATATATTGTAAATGATGGATTTTGTATAAAAATATTACCCTGCTTGATGATACATTGCTCTTGTCTTCTTCTCCCAAAGCTGCAAACCATAATGCAGAACCCAGACTTTCATCCAGTATTGTGTATCTAGGATACACAAGATCTGCTATTCTACTTGCTTGATATTGTTCCAGTGTCTCTTTAGGGACATTTATTTCTCTAAATACCCATTGCCTACAAAAAACAAGATAATGTAAATTTATACATCAAGATGGGCTTGTTTTTTTTTAAGTAAATAGTTAAAAAGCTACCATATTTATAAAAAAAAATTATGGACTTTTAATTCTTGTATACCTTGTTTTGCATTTCTCTCTAAGTTCTTCAAGTGACTGCCTTCCAGTGATCCTATCTGGTACATCATATGATGAATTTTCTGTCATTTTAAAAGCGACATTAATTAGGTCTATAGGCTGATTTTTGGAAACATATTTATCAGCTACAAAAGCGAGAATTGTACAGTCCAATCCTCCAGAGAACAAAATACCTACAGTACAGTGATTGCAATCGGATTTTGCTTCCTGTATGCAACTTTTACACCTTTGCGGCTGTTTTTCCAGTCGTATTTTCACACTCTTTTCCAGTAGTTTGGTGACATCATTGACTGCGTTCAATATAAGATCATTTGACAAGAGATCTTGCATTATTTTTACTTTGCAAGTATATTTTAAAGCTGTGGTTTGTATCTGTGCTATTAGATCATCCTGAAACAATTTATTTTGTGAATAAGATAATAGTATTATACTATAACTTAACTAGTCTTTTGTTATTACGACAGATTACTTTTTTCTTCATTTTTATTTTCTTAAGCATAATATACACAGCAAACTATTTTCAGAAGGTTTCAGTTTATTGTTCTGTACTATATAAATTTGTATAAATATGTTTTCCCTATTTATGTTATTATGTTTTGTGTGAAATAAATCCAACACTGAAATAATTAATATTGTTGTCTGTTTATTTGTATACATCTTTATTACCCAAAAGTGGCTTGACTGATTATTCTAAAATTCACATTATACTATGATTACAAGATATTGAAAATAACAGATCATATATCATCTGTAATAGATTTTTTTCAGAAATATAGTATATAACAGCTAGATTTGTTTGACCTCATAAATTACGCAAGCAAAGGTATTGGCAATAGCAAATGTTACTGTAATTGCTTACTTCATAAGTAATGTTTGAATTTGTATCACATTCAAAAGAAAACTCATCATCAGGCATATTTTGCTGTTTCTGAACAATTTTAATCCAATCCTCAATGTCATGTTCTTCTGTTGGTTCTAAGTTAATCCAAGAATATAAACTCAGCACATTAGTATATACATTTAACTTGTAAAGGTATGTTGATGGTACTTCTATACATTTCTGTTTTCTACCTACGACAAAACAAAAGTTAGCCTCTAGTCAAAAAAATTACTTTCAAGCTAAGAATTTGTATTTAATAGTACTCTTTTTTAACTTGAATTTTGTATTGAAAACAAAATTTTATAATTGTCAAATGGTTCACTATACTTGATGTAATAACAATTTATTTTTCTCATTATATGTGCAACAATGTAAATCATATGAATATTCACTATTAACATTCATGTTATTTTTCACCTAAAACACTTGATAATGCATACCTAAAACACTTGCTAGAACAAATGAAACATCATCCTTATAACACAGTAGTGTTGTCCTTCCAATCCTATCTCTAGAAAAGTATAAATTTTTCCCCAATTTGTCATAGTAAATTATGCTAAATGGTCCCTTCAGTGAATGAAGTACAGATATTATTTGTTGTCCTGAAGAATTGGTCTGCAAAAAATAACTTGATTAGCACAACATGTCCAAGTTTTACAGGCTCAGTAGCACATCTACAACTATTTTTGCTATTAAGGAACTATTGTAGGATGTTTTTTAGGATATATGAGGCAACAGATAATTACAAAATTGAATCAGCTTAAAGTTTCTTTCCTTTTTGATCTTGATACTTAGCAAGAAATGACAGGGATGTTAATACTCTGACAACCCTTGAAGACTTAATTAAAATGCCTTGTCTAAATAGGTATTGACACCCTTAAAATGGTGTCTGAATTATCATTGTAATAAACATCAATAAAATTTGTGCAGTCATACTTACATTGGTTAATTTGTCCATGATAATTTGAGTATCACTTAAATTACTGTCCCACGCTTCATCAAAGATATCTCCATTAAACAGTAGAACACCTATATCATTTTCAACAGGTTGTCTTGTAGGGACAGGGCCCTGCATCCATAGAACTGATCCATAGAATAATATGTTCACATTGTTATCCACCATGACTTTAGTAGAATGTGAACAATCCGGACCTCTATTTTTAATAAGATTCAATGTTTTTTCATCCTGTAAGACAGAAGATACATATTTTTTTAGAAATAATAAATGCACACTTCAAAACATATATTGCTCCTTACCTTTAAATCACACTTTCCAGAATAAGTTACTTCACAGAAAATACCACACATTATTATTTTTTGTCAAAAAAGCAGTCTCAAAACAATTTTTTATATTGCTTAAATACTGTTACGTTGATATTTCATACTACAATGTATATTGTGTGTATAGTAACGTATGTCGTATATTTTCATCTGTCAAACAACAACACAGCGACATTATCATATTATTAACGTCATTAACCAACAGGCATTTCCGAATTAAAATTTGTCAATAAAGAAATACACATTTTTTTTATTAGTGTAAGAGTGACGATCTTTGGAGTTAAGTGATCACAACCCTAACCAACCTCAAAGTGGACCATTGTCCAGTTGCGCGCTACTCCTTAGGACTAGGTTGAAGTAGGTTGGTCGGCTAAGTCGGCTTACTTATAGTGCCGGCACGGACCATACCCTTTAAATTGAAACACGACTCAAAAGAGCTGCTTCACAGTGGAAGATGTAAAATCTTTCGTTAGGGTTAAAACCGTTTTTCTTTTTTCTTTTTCTACCCTCCAACATATTAATTATCCACTATTATTTATATTACTCCACAACATTTGGACAATAATCTGATTAGATTTTATTCGTACTTATAGACATTTTCAAACAGCAGTTAAATTTTAGAAAAGTAATGACAATTATCAGGAATACATTAAATAGTAAAAAAATTAAATTTAACAATCTAAACATAGTTTTAAATAATCGTCCGCGTCTGTTGTTTTGTCTTTCTGTATCCGCAACCTCCTAAATTCAGCAACTGATTTTGATACTTTTTCAGTCATATACATATAGGTTATTTATAAAAAGTTTCGTTATTGATAAAAACAAATTTATTTAAATTTATACAATGTTAGGCGGCACAACTAGTTTACTATAAAAATTAATTTGATTGAATGGAGATGTTTCTCTCTAAGTCAATTTTAACAAATTTTTTTGATGTTTAAAAAGTGACGTACTGTCACTAATGTCACAACAGAATACTCAATTTACAAATAAATAAGTGTTTGCTGGGTGGCTGGTTTATTAATTTAAACATTACGTGAAAATACTAAACTGAATTGAATTTGAGATTTAATTTTGTTGTACAATGATGTCTAATGAGAAAGAACCCGATAAAAATGAAAATTCTGCATCTGAAATAGCTGAAAACACCGAAGAAGACGATAAAACTGCACTCAATGAATACATTTCTAACCTAGAATTCAGGATCAAGCAGAAAGGTGATTTGCGTAACCAAAATTTGAATTGCGTTCGCCCCCCAGATAATCATTTCTCCAAACTGGATTCAGGTTTAAAAAAAAACACGACATTCGTTAAGAAACTGAAGTCGTTCAGTGCTACTCAATTAGACACTTTGTTAAAAGACTTTGGTGCTCTTAATCTTACTAAATATATATCAGAAGTGGCTGCTGCTATAACGGAAGCCAAGTTGAAAATGTCGGATATCCCAGCCGCGATTTCCTTCTGCTCTACACTTCATCGGACGTATGCGGATTTTTCATCGAATTTTTTCGAAAACTGGCAAAAAATTTTAACATTTAAAACCACTGATAAAATTACGAATTCATCAAAGCTTCGTGTTGATCTAAGGTTTTATGCAGAATTGATAGCTGTTGGTATATTCACAAATAAAACTGGACTGCCTCTACTGGGCAATGTTCTAACTGTACTAATAAATATGGACAAAGAAGAGCACAACAACATACCTATTCTATTATCATTCTGTAAGCACTGTGGAGAAGATTATGCTGGACTTGTACCGAAAAAACTAAAAGATACTGCAGAGGTATGATTAAATTAACTACTGTAGTTATTAAAACTATTTATTAATTTATTGGTGGTCAGACCTGTTCAGATCATAACATATCATAGAAAAAAATTAAATGCTATTTTTATAGAACAAAGAGCTATGTTCATTTAATAAAACTTTCAGCTAGTCTTGGTTATTGTTAATTTAGTCAGAATTATGCAGCCTTCAGAGAGCATTAAATCTTATTTATTTAGGTGACTCAACATTCCTTCACAGAGACCTAACAAGTTGCTAACCATATTTAGGTGAATGATTATGAAGTTA
>DWHE01000317.1:0-11035 GCA_018247495.1 Satarupa nymphalis | reverse complement strand
AAATATGGAGTGGGGTTGTTCATTCGATTTTTAAAACCGCGTTCAGATTGCAGTCTTTCGTCTATGTTTATTTATTCTTGCCTATGATACTTTTTTTAATTTTTGTACTTAATGTTCGGTTTGTAACTCATTAATCACTTTCTACAATTTTTAACACTTTCAAGATGTCCCTTGTCACAGGAAGCGTAGAGACAACATATCACAAACACCCAGCATCCGAGACCAAAAATTCAAATTAAAAAAATCTGTCATCCCTACGGAAATCGGACCATGGGTCCGGCGAACAAGTTCTCTACCAACCGAGCCACGGAGTCGTGCAAAAACAAAATATTTTTACGAAATCCGTCCATATAAATAAAGGTGTCAATTTAAATATGAAAATTCGTCGAGCCAATTTCTCTTTCCGTCTCCATTGAATCGGATCATCGTTTCAGTGAATAAAGTTTGGTACAACTCATCAGCCGCAGTGGGCGGGGATCTGATAAAAGTTGTCGAAAACTTTCTTTTGCGATATCGCCACCTCCGCCATGTAAATTGGACAAGTTAGTGGAGCTGATGTTTATTTCATTGGTAAATATAGATTAGCGCTTAATCTGGACACTTCGAAATTATTTCCAGCGGAATGAAAGTTTTGTTTGGGGATTGGGGTCGGGGCTAATCAGCTTGGTGACAATCCCGAATATGAATGATGAATAAGTTAAAAAATTGTAATTACATTGCGTTATGCGTCTTTGTGTTAGATGTGACTTCGTGACACATTGGTTGTGAGCGCGCCTATGGAGACAATTGTCCCTGGATCAATTCCCGGCTGGGAATGAGAACATATGATAAGTGACTTTATGAGACATATATATAAGTGTTTGCTATCGGATGTCATATATACAGTACTGTTGTGTATTCATGGTCACGACACTGGCGATACTACTGCGATCGTATGAGTATAAGGTGTTTTATTCTTTTAGTCTTTAAGAAAAATATGCAACATATTAAAAATAATTCATATTTGATCAACACTAAGATAACTTTTTTAATATACATATAGTTATCGAACTCGGATTGTGTTCACTGCACTAATTTCAGCAGTATTTGTAATAGCGACTCATAGCTAGATCTACCATACAGATAAAACTGCTGAAGTTAAAAAGAAGGCACTATCCTCTCATTGAAAGAGATAAATTGCTGTCAAGATTTTTCAAATTTTATGGAGCTTCTAAACATTAAGTAGCTGCGAACACTTTCAGCCTTTTCAGTCCGGTTAACCCGTAAACCATCTCAGTTTAAGGAGGCATTAAATCGCAACTCAAACAAGAACCGTTACACTAAAGTTACTCACATATTGCTTTGTGTCACGAACGCTAAAGCGAATCGGGCAAGCTGACGAGATGCGTTGTTGGAGCGAGACGGAGGATGCCAGTTGGGAGAATGGGTGTGGAGGATGTAAAAGGAGAAAAACTACATGGCTAAAAGTGAATGCGGTCGAAAGCCGCGCTTATTTCAACGTTAAGTGCATGGACTTTTTTTCAAACGCAGCCACGAGAACGAGGCACGTTGTGACACAGCCGGAGACAGCTATCCACAAAGAATCGGAGGCTCTATACAAAACGTATTCCTATTTAAAAACGCTTAATGCGAATACTTAATGGTTTTGGATCATTTGAAAAGCGTGGCTTTGAATTGAGTTTAGAGTTGTTATTGTAACATCACATTACGGGCACCGTTCTATTATTTCGCTAGGAGGCTTCTATTTCTAACAGTTTACGAATTATATCCCATAGCGCTTGTTTCATGATATTGAGGTGGGTATTTAATCAAATGGTGTCGGATATAGCCGATATTTGGTAGTAGTTCATAAACAGGTTAACGGTGTCTGGTTAATTACGCACTATGTTGATGCGGTCAATCGGCCGGGACGTTGTAATTATGCTTTTAAAGTTGGATCAGATACCTAATTGATCAGTCATTAAAATGCGTGGCCGGCTTTACGCTGAAAGTACAACGGGGTTGCGTCGGTCCAATATTAGGTAGACTATGCACGAAATTCGATTATGGCTCCCATAGGCGCTCAACGGGTAATGTTACACTGTCATTGTTGGCGTTATTCGATACTTGATTATGTCGATTAATACTGTCATCATTAACGTGAACATTAGTTTAAAATATTAAATACGTGACGTCATTGGTGTTGGCAGGAGCAAACATTTTTGTTTTTAAGTTTGAATTTTACTGATAAATTCTCTCCAAGTTGGTGACAACTTAAAAAGCTTCAGCGAATCCTAACGGACCATACTAAGCCTTAACTTTAAAAATTCATTTGGCGCGCGATTGAAATTTAAAATAAGTTAATTTTTAAATCTACTGGTATTATGATTCTTCTATTTCAGTATCTGAATGTTTATAACGTATTTTTTTCTTTTATTTTTCTAAGAAAAATGCTGATTTTTCTGAATTGTTCAGCCACTTTACCGGTTTCAATACGGTTGGTAAATAAAAGTAATGTATTTTTGACATTCATAGGGTTATTGTAGGCGAATGGATAAGGGCCGCACCTGGGGCTCCGATACTCACAATGGGCTCACACAATGCGTTGTGTAGTATACTGAATAACTTTATTTAAGAACACAATAAACCACTCCTTTCTATAAGATTCGATTTTATATCAGCATACTTGTGAGCTTGGAAGAAATGGATAACCAAGATCTGACTATAATTGTTTTTCAAAACAAGTAAAAAAAAATACCCTGAAGTTAAATTTTTTATTGTGCAGTATACGGAATTATTGTACGGCATATTATCTGAGTATATAAATATAATTTTAAAGGAAAAAATATTGGTGTCAATTTCGCATGTAATGCAACTTTTGGGAGTTGCGTTTTTTTTAAAGGATTTTTTGAGGCGACCAACTTTGTCCTCACGAGTAGCAACGCAGCTGTCACCAAACCAGAATTGAACAATTGTCCGATTTGAGGTCAGTTACAGTTGTCATGGGTTTTATTAGCGTTGCCCACCAAGAGATCTACATGCCCGTTTGCTACTTTTATAGCAATAAAAAAAACAAAGTTTTAGCTTTATATTTAAGAATTTTCGGGCTTCAGATGCACAGGATAATCCAATGTTATCGCTATTCTGTCCGTCTGTACGATCGGATGCTTAGATTCGTAAACAGGGCTCTCCATTATCCGTAGTTTGCATCTCAAATAAACTGTCCGTCTTTGGATTCAAAGAAGTAAGTGTAACCGATGAATAAAACTGAAGTATCTTTTTATAATGCTATGATAGCACCTCTTCACTGAGCACACGGAATTTTGCAATTGAAGCCTAGTCTATTTCGGGGTCACCCAAAGCTGCGCTGCAACGCTTGATGATGCCTCATACGTCCTAAGTGTGCCGGCACTCACACCCTTCGTACTGAAACCCAACTCTAACACCTTTGTCGAAGAGGATTACGGTCCAGGTTCAGTTCTTTTAGATCCCTATGGGCTGTAGTATCTACTAAACGTCAGGTGGATTTTATGTCCATATACACTTCACAAAAACATTTCGTTTTAAGAACAATGAACATTTTCAGATAATACTGCATCGAGCTTAATAGTACGTAAAATAAATACGTACTTAAGACAAAGATTTTTTATTTTTATTTCCAAAATATACTTAATAATAGGATTGGATTTTTAAAGGGATATAAAAAATCCAAGTTACAATATGAAAATAATGGTTATATTGAAAATTTGACTGAGCAAGGTAATGCAATAGGGGCGCTACGTTGGCCGTCTCCGGAGAGTTACTGTTTGGATGCGTAGTTTGCATCTCAAGTATTCGTACATTCAAAATTGATTGCGGGTTTTCATGTGTTAAAATCGTGTTGTTATTTCAACATATCTTAAAGTAGAGTATTACCTAAAAATATTCTTATTTAAATTAAAATCATTTATAATATGGAAAAGAATAAATTCTAATAAAAATTCTAAGTACAAGAGATAAAGAGATAAACCTGCTGAAATAAATTATCTGGTGGTTATCGCCGTTTGTAGGTAGAATCGGTGATGGTGGTGGTAGTAGAAGTTATAGTGATAGATATGGTGATGGTAGTCATAGTGATGGAGCTGGTAGAGTTGATGGTGACGGTAAAAACAAATGCGCAAATATACACAATAGCAGTTTATCGATGTCCATAGTACCTATAAGCGTAAAAGGGGTCCGAGACATCGAAAGTCCTTAAATAATTAGAATTTCTATTTTATTTGCTAGACTCCACACATAGTATATATATAAATTAAGCAGGGTCGATTAGCAGTGCAGAATAACATTATACACGTATAGTTGTTTACAAGTGTATTGGCGAGAATGCCCCGAGCGCGGGACGTCCGGTCGCAATCTGCATAACAATGCGGCCCGCAGCGGCCCGCTTCGCAGATGGATGCGACGCCGCTCTATTCATAATTCATGTTGTAATGAACTGGACAACGAGCTGACTCTGTAAGATGATGAATCCGTGTCTGAACAGATCGTCTTTAAACAAGCGACAATCGCAATTAAATTACATTATACTTTTGAAATAAAAACTTCTTTAGATGATACTAATTTGAAACAAAATTTATCAAAAGTAAACGAAACTGTTTTGTTGTGAAATTCTCATTCGATTCATCCGAGTTTAATCGAACGATAAGTTTTTCGAAAGATAAATATGTGGTTTGTAATGTCATATATACGTGGTTAATGTGTGTATATAATTTTTTATTGATATAAGAGTAGCAAACAGGCATGCAACTCAACCGGTGTTAAGTGATCGCTGTAGCCTATGACAAGTGTGACTATCCTCGAATCAAACTATTGCCCATTTCGAGATCGGTCACTGCAGCGTTGCTACTTCCGAGGACTAAGTTGGTCGCCTCATTTATCTAAATATATTAAGTAATTCCATGTAATCTGTAGGTCAACTTTTCTGGTATTACTTATGTCCATAAATAACGATGACCATTTACAATTAGGTGTTCCATCGGCCTATTTGCTGTCTTATCTTCAACAAAAAATAATAAGTTTTAATCGCTGTGGATTAAACATTTGTAGCAACTAATCTTTACCTCAAGATCATGTTACTTCAATGAAATGAAATGTAAATAAATTTTGAAAATAATAACAGGAAGCCGGAAGAATTCTCTTCTCTTCGGTAAGTATTTATTCCAGCATCTATTAAGCGAAATTTTCGAGAATACATTGGCCCATTTCCATTCCTTTGAGGGAGGAATTTAAAGTACCAGTCTTTGCTTTCGAGTTGCGCCGAAAGGTATTTTATAAAAACTTTTAAATGTGAACTCATGCCTTACTTCGTTAATTTTTTTCTTCAAAGATTTATCTAAATGATCTATAGATATTTGGTATTAATCATAACTTCTGACAATGTAAGAAATGCCCCATTTGTGATCGGTTACTGGCCTAATCATGACGACTTAGTTGCAAAAAATGTTATCTCATTGTTTTTTTTTAGTAGTTTGTTTCTTCTGACAGCAATTTTTTTGGTCTCATAGTAACAACTAGGCATGAATTTCACGAATTGTTACTCGTAAGTGTGTACTGTTCATTTTACGATTCGAAGTCCAAGTAAGATTCCCTGCATCGCAGGTTTAGTGTTAATACTACTGCAGTAACAGGGTCTCTAACAAAAATTAAATTAAACTGTGAAAAGTAATTAATATGAATATTGTCTTAATTAGATTATCTCTAAAAATCTTGACATGCAAATTCGAATAATTTCATTGAAATTAGAAGTAAAATAAATAAACAAATATTTTTTAAAATCGATTGACATAACACTAACTTGAATCAGAAATTTAAGACTAATGTAATTTATCGAACTTCGTATCAACCAGTATGAGCAATTTCATAGGTAAGGATCTAATAGCTGTCATTTGCATGGAGAAAAGCGTTTTTAAACCTTTTTAAACTATTCCGTTGCCTGAAGAAGAACCAATTACCTGAAGTTTAAATTCTCTTTAACTTTACTAACAAGATATCTAGCAAATATTGACTTTAATTTAATTTAACTCTGAAAAGTGATTAAAATAAATTAAATATAGCCTTAGTTGAATAATCTGTACAAAATCATACGAATACAAATTGTTTTCGAATAATTTTATGACTTTATTTATTTATTTCAATAAACGTATATATCGTTCGTAATAGCTCCTTTACCATTTACAAAACGTAATATCTCGAGCGCAGTTCTCAACTAACCCTTCATTTAAGTAGCGATCGTCTTATCTTCAAGAGTATTAAACGTACCAGTAGGTACGCTCACTATTGAATTTCCCGAGCTCCGTTTATTGTACCGAAACTCTTACCTAGGGTTGTCGCAATGAAAATAATAAAGCCTCAGGTAATTTCGCTAATGCACGTGGTTACACCCTATCTAGATCGCACTTATACGAGTACGTACCGTCAGACACCCAAAGGTATCAATTAAGAGGGTCGACACAGAATATTGTTAGTCCTCCCACGAAATCGTCTATTTTGACTAAGTGTTAAATTAAAGCGGAAAGCTCTCATGGATAGTGTCTACGTATTCTAAGGGATCCTCCTTTATTCAATTACTGCGATGTAAATTGTAATAGTGCGTAACTTCTCCGTGGTATTGTGGTATCGATTATGTTATGACTTATTAATGTCTAAGGCGTTTCACCTAATTATCCTACCTACAGCGGTAGTAATTAAGGGTTATGCTGTACAAATAATATATCCAGAGTAGGGACCAAATAAAACGCCGTTGTAATATGTAATATCGTTTATACTGGTTCACATGTAATATTATAAATTCACCACGAGGCCGTCGAACGTTAGCGGATTAAATACAGATACTATAAGGATAAAAATAAGTTACTTCTTGGACTTTGGGGGTTTACACAGCTCTATATACGTATCTACTTTTACGTCCAGTATTCTAATAGCTTACAAATGATCTTTCATAAATTCAACAGTACATTTCAACAATTACAATAACGTATAGTTCGTAGCGTTTTAATATATTATACAATGCAGAATACAGAAAATGCTTTCATCATAGAATTATACAAAATTACTTAATAACAATGGCACGCGATAACGTAACATAAAATCAGCGAAGTCATTAATTATTAACTGTTTACATTTTTATTAGCTACGTATATACATAGAGTTTAACATTTTATATAATTTTGATATAACACTAGGTACATTCCACGTGTGTTATTTATATTACAATATTTTTAGGGTTATAAAATAAATTACATAAAATACTTAATAACAACAAGGGTAGATGCTATTAAGGAAATGAAGACGTTTAATCAGATTTCACTACAATTGTTAAAAAAAGTACAATTCACTTCGCCAGTTATAGTTTCACTGATTTTAGTGGGTGAGCAAAACCCGCTGTCACCGCTTGAAAGTTGAAACTGCGACAGCTTTTGTTCTAACAGTGAATGATTTTTAGTGGGTTTGCTCGCAGAATCCTTAAGTAGATCGCATTTGAAATGCAACGCATGCAGCGAGGCGTCGCCCAAAGAATTCTGTCTTTGGTGAGAGTGCGAATTTTTTGGACTGTATTTAAAGCAAATTACGTCCACGGCGTTTAATTTTGACTTGTGAACATTGTTTTTAAAGCGTCGCATATTTTTTACATATTTGATTTATCACTATATTTTTACATTAACAAAAGAAATACGTGATTAGAAGGTAACTCTGAAATAAATAAAAACTTAATTTACTCATAATTAATGACGTAATATTTATTGTAAACTGTCAGTTGTTGGTTTATTAAATATAAAAAAATGAAATCGCTCCCTAAACTCAGTTAATACATTACAAGTTAGTTTACATTTACGAGTAACTAAGCATGTACAATAATTCTAGCTACGAATATTCGGGTTAATATATTCTAATAACTAGTTACGAGTATATATTTTATGCACTTCCACTTTCTATGTCAATGTTCTTCATTGTTCACAGTAGATACAAAAATGTTCCATGTGTTATTAAATAAGAGTACATACGCTGATTTCGATCACAATTAATGTCCATTATATTTGTATGTGCAATACACATAACCTTTGGCTACTATGAAGCCATGAACAACGTTAAGACAATTAGCGCGAGAAATAAACTTTTCGCCCTGCGGTTTCATAATTCGATAATACGTTACCGTTTTCTCACTTCATTCCTCTTCTCGCTTTCTCGGAAACAAGAAAATCGTGTTTAAACTCTGAAGAACAATAAATATATGATATATTACGCGGTACTTTGCGAAGCCTTAACTTTGGGCATGGCTTTAAGGGAAAAGTTTAGCACGCTGTGTAGACTAAGGCTGATATTAAAAAGGTCGCATATGGGGTGGTGCGGGGGGCAGCCGCGGGAGACGGGCTCTCTCCGCCGAGGAAGTCCGCATCTTCAGCTCGGCCGCCTTCCCGAAGGGGACCCTGAAGGCTGGAGCGAACGTCGTTCGTCTCCTCTAAAGATGGATCACGATCTTCGTCTAATCGCGATTTGCGGTAGGGTAGCTCCATTTCTGTTTGAAATTTGTAAAGATAATATATTGTTATATTTATACCAGTGGATCCGTGAATTTCAATAAATATTAATTGTTGGTAATTTAAATACTATACATGTATATCTTTAGCCGCGGAATTGCTAAAAAAAACCAATTTCTCAACGGAAATTTCATAATTATATTGTAAAAAATGTTTATACATTTTTGTGAAAGTTGTGGTCACTGGTAATTGCGGAAAGGCGACCGCACGCAATAATATTATTTATAAGTTATTAACATATTGGTATCTGTGTTGGTACACCCTAATAAATAAATAAGTAATTTCATATTCAGTCCTAATCATATGCATTATCAATGAAAAATGAGTCTACAATCCACGCACGTTCCACATGTATTGTATTAAAATCTACAGCCGGCAACACATTGACGACTCTTCCAGCGGTGCCCTAGTTCAACGATGATGTGGCAGTGATATATGACGGTTCATTTATAATTAAGTAATTTTAAAGATGAGTGTAGCGGTATAACTAAAAAGATCGTATTTTTATATACTTAAATAGCGTTTTTTATTTTGTTCCTTAATTTAAGCGAAATTACAAGTATTTATTTAAATGTGCTTTAGCCGTTCTAGATTTTAAATAGTATCAACATACTTCTGACCGAATTCAAACAATACAATGATCTATTAATATGGATTCGATATACTTTTCCATGTACCGGTTTGATATTCGTCTACATGTAGTAGACTTACCATATAATCTTATATTGCCCTCGGCGTCTCCTATAGAATTCTTCGAGATGCACTTGTATCCGCCCAAGTCGCTTCTCTGGATGTTACGGATCATGAGTCGCATCTGGACGCTGTACGCGGAGCTGTTGATCTCACTCATTTGGTACTTGTCGTTTGTGATAATCATTTCACCTGGGGATTAAAAGTAAATGTAGCAAATCCCTTTATCATTGAACATTTTGACATATCTCAATCGGTACAGACTCTGGCCACAACCAAGGGTAGCAGGTTCGTAGGACCAAATAATAACGTTATAATTTATGATTCTTGCGCGTTGGCTGTTTTCTGTCTCTGTAAGTTGTCTATTAGAAGTTAGGTTATAAATATTGTTTATTAGTTCATTTATATCATTGTTGGGCAAATATACTGACATTATTATTAATTACATATTATATTTGTGCAATTCATGTGATTACATCCATTTAAACCTCACGACGCATCGTGTCGTCGCGACGATTACCTACTTCAACCTACAAGCGCCTCTAAATTGTAATATTCTTTTTTTGTGAAGTATAATACAATTATTATTAATTTTATTATTAAAATCTGTATCAAATTTTAAAACAAGACTGAATTAATTCTAGATGGCTGTAACGTGTTGTGCTCCTAAGGAAGTGGGTTGAAATGCCAAGTGCCCAATATAGCAGAAAGCAATGTGTAGTGAGAAAATTGCACAAACGAAACATTTAAACAACTAATCACAATGAGCACGGCGTACTAACAGAACTCTAAATGCCTTAAAAATGTTAGACGCCATTTTACGCCAAGTGGCATTTTAGGTGTGACCTCGTAAATTTGTAATGTCAACGTGGAGCTGTAAAAATGAAATATAATGGCATTAGAGCTTTGGTAATTTTTATATCCTGTGTGGTATCCTCTTGTTGTTAATTCAGCGAAATTCGTACTGGCATCCCCTAAATCAGCCGCGAACAATATTTGGACAACAGGAGTATCTGCATGTTAACGTGGTAGAAACTGATTATGGTTTTTTTTCAAAAGACTTCTTTTTTTCTATTATTTGTTTTTATGTTACGTAACGGAATATAAATAAAACGTAATTAGTAATTATTTCTATTTAAAACACAGTGATACTTTGATTTTTGAAGTATATGGATCAGGACTAAATAAAAAGTGTCACTACTAGAAACTAAAAGTATCGTTCACCTGTTTTGGCCTATTATTTACACTCGCAAACCTTTATTCGATAGGCATGCCTTTCCGATCATTTATATTCGGCCACTTCCTACCATTGTCCGCGCGATATCGGAGTGAAATATGCTGTTTCGACATGTCCCACCGAACAATACTGTATGTGGGCAATATGTACTTTTCACTGTGCCACTATATCCAATCGAATTTCAGTGTTTCAGTACGTTTGAAATAATAACGCTCCTGCGCTTTGTGGAGTAAAAATCGAATATTTGCGTATATTGATTTTGAAGAATCTATTGAAGGAGTTACTGTTAAATAATTAAAAAGAATAAATTTAAATTATCGATTGTTCATCCTGTAGGATCGAAGTTTTTTTTTGGTAAGAGCAAAGGGGAATAAAACAAACAACCTTCATCAATACGTTGCGAACGTTGCAACGTTCGCTTAACACCAGGTGAATTGCATGCCCATTTGCTACTCTTATAAGAATAAAAAAATCACTGGGGAACGTAGTTGGAGCTGGCCGCCTCATAAATATATCCAACGCTAATTGTGTTTTATGTTAATATATCGCATGCCAT
>DWHE01000316.1:0-11043 GCA_018247495.1 Satarupa nymphalis | reverse complement strand
GGGGACAGGTGACAAAGCATGCGCATTGAACACTGAACGCGAGGTACTATTAACAGGTATCTGTGATGATATTTCTCGCCCGCTGAAGCTCGTTTTGGCATTTATTTCGTTTATGGATGGAAATAGCGTTCGTAGCTACATTGGAGATTCTGAATGATTTTCTTTGTAAATTATCTGAAAGTATTTGTAAACCTATGTTTCCATTTTCAATTTGTTTTTATCTAAGGGTAGTAAACAAGGGTTTACACAGAGTTACGTCGGAAAGAAAGAAGAATAGTTACAGACGGGAACCGGAAGCGACTTCCCAAATGGACAAAATTCTCAATTCGAGGTCAGTCACGGCTCCGTTGCTCTGAGGAACAAAGTAGGTCACTACATTTATCCTGCGCGGCCGGCAGCTACGCCCTTCAATCTCAAACACGACCCCCGCTAGTTGCTCACAGCAGAAATATATTCCCGGGTCGAATCTTTTTTATACATTGATATAAGAGTAACAAACGGGCGCGCAATTCACCTGGTGTTAAGTGATCGTTGTAAGCCGTGACAAATGCAACCATCCTCGAATCGGACTATTGTCCATTTCGTGATCAGTCACAGCTGCGTTGTTACTGAGGACTAAGTTGGTCGCCTCGTTTATCCAAAGCGTGCCGGTGCCCACACCCTTCAAACTGCAACAACTCGTTAGAATGACCGTCGAACTTGGACAGGCTCTACCATCACTGTTATCTACCACCAATAATATAATCTTACAGAATTAAAAGCTACACATCGTTCTATCGTGAAATGTTTTCATGTTCGCAAGTCGAAGGCTTCACGGCTCTACTTGTAGTACTGCCTGCGGAAGTAAAGGTCACGGGTTGAATTTCCGTCCGCTTTGTTCTCTACGGTTTTATCACACTAGCGACTCGCGAAAATGTCAACGTGTGTGCGAGTGGATCGATCATCAATGTTTCATCTTGCGGCGTCTACGAATCTTATTCGCCGAGTATGCAAGACGTTAAGGAATTTTCTGAAAGCACTTTTAAAAATCGCTTCGCTGGAGATGACAAGGCGCTAGTGTGATAACGCCCTTAGTCTGTGTCGTTTGTGATGTGTCGTATTTGTGTACATCACCCACGGCTTGGATGATATTAGTGTTTTTTTTTATTATATATGGTATATGGTATACAGTTCATTTCGTGTTAAGTGGTAATTGCAGTCCATGACAGCTGTAAAAACCTCAAAGTTAACCTTTGTCCATTTAGGTCAGAGGATCCCAGTTTTTTTTCGCGTAGACCACTTTGAAAGTTTTACTGCTTTCGTTAGATCTGCTGCTACATTATACTGTATTCCCAAAATTACTAAAAAAAATTCACGGTCGAGTCCCAATTCAGAATTGTAAAAAAAAAAATTTGCACATTTTCTTGAGTCCTATTTATTAGAATTATAAAGCTTTATAATGCAAGGTTTCAATACGACCATTTTTCAGCGACAAATGTCAAGTTGGATGAATTTCTTTTTTCTCGCTTAATTTTTTTGTGTATTGTATAATCTTCCTACATTGATAGGCAAATCCAAGTCAACATTTTTGTTCTTTACTATCGAAACCAGAAAAATTTTCATCGACCCCCACTTACAACTTGTGAACCCCCATTTATTTTTCATGCCAACGTGGACCCCCGTGTGGTGTCCTGTGGACCCTGGGGGCTCCTCCTGGACACTTTGGGAACCTTAATTGAAAATTGCTAAATTATCCTAAGAAATTGTAGAAAAACTGAAAGTGATTTTTCAATGCGATTTTCATATGAACAAATGAATCCAACGACATGCGTTATTATAATAATATTTTGTTATGTAAAAATAACAAATACTTAAATCATAAAGTTATTTAATTTATTAATTATTTAAATTATCTAATCAGAAGTTATTTTAACTAAGTCTAAATTTATTTATCGGTTTAAATTCTTTTTGGATCATTACCGAAGGACTCAAGTCACACACATTTCAGGCACAACACAAACATTTTATTGAATATTTTATGAAATATGGACAGGATATATAAGATAAGCAAGCAAGATATATAAGATAAGCAAATGAAAAATGTTATTTATATCAAATAATATTTATTTCATAGAAATTTACAGCCAACTGCCAACAAACTATATGACAATTTAACATTGATGTTAAACTGTGATTGAATCTGTTAATTATTATTTTCCACTTATTATATTCGCTTACGCAACCTAACCAATTCCCTAACCATTACATTTTCGCTAAATTGCTAAAAGAAGTTGTTCTTCAAAAACGGAACTTTACTGAATCACAAATTCTACAAATGTCACGTGGTTAGAGAAACAGTAACAGGGAATAATTTTTAAACTAACATTTAATCAGATGTCTGAACTATTTTAGTACCTCGATAAAGTCGTATATATGCAACAAAAAAGAGCCAGATGAATTTGAAATTTGGAGGCAAAACAAATAGACATAGAATCGGTTTATTAATTTTGAAGAATACAGTTGACGTCCTTATTAATTACGTATATATGAATTGATATTAAAATTGATACCTTATAAAGTTATATCACCGTTAAAATAACATAATGTATGGTACGATTCGTAAGTGGGCAGTACCTAATACATTATAGGATTTGATTGTTAGTAATGTTTTTAAATATAGAATTATGCAAATTAAGAATAAAGCCATTTCTCGGAAGGAAAGCTGTCTACGTAGGTTAATTAGGTATCACAGTGGGAGAACAGCGATAGATTTAGAGATTGCATTTCGATAAACACGAGCATAAAATATAATAACTAATCAGTTATCAGGTTGTCGTTAATTGGCGGTGTGAACGCGGCGCGTGACGCGCGGTGACGCAATGCCGTCGTCGGCGCCGCTGGCGAGCGCCTCTACTCGTCACTCTCCCGCACGCCTCTGTGGCCCAATGGATAAGGCATCGGCCTCCTAAGCCGAGGATTGTGGGTTCGAGTCCCACCAGAGGTAAACGGGCAATATTTTTATATAGTACCAATGCACTGGTAGCAGGACTGATAATGCGCTTAGCGCAATGTCGCTAAATCGATACTGATTATTATGGAAGCGATATATAGAAAGAAGGGAATTCGTTTTTTCTGGCACCAACTTTAATAATTTAATGCATATAATATTATAATTTTTTTGTTTCCATAAGAGTAGCAAACGGGCTTGTAGTTCACCTGGTGATAAGTGATCATGGCAACCCATGACAACAGAGACCAATCTCAAGTTGGATCATTGTCCAGTTAGGAATCGGTGTCAGTTTCATAGTTACATATGAGAACTAAGTTGGTCACCTCATTCGTATAAATATTGATCGATCGTACAACGTACCTACGAAATAGTGTATTTTATATTCACAGGGAAATTAATAAATTATTATTATTATTTCAAACAGTTTATTTTTAAATCATAATAAATATGGTTTACTAGTTTCACACATACAAATCACGTAATATTCAATATCCAAAAACTACAGTCGTACGAAATAAGAGTAGATCTTACTAGGTTAAGAAGTGCATGTGCAATTTACGCGTATTTAACAGGGTGACCGGCAAATATTGATGTATTGTCGTTTGTAATCTATATAGAACTCATCTCTAATTAACGAAAAAGTATATTATGTGTATATAAAGGTAAACGAAAATCATGTTCCCAGGCGTATATTATCATATTTCTAATTAGAAACAACTTTAAAAAATTAAGCAAGACAACAAAACAGAGATAGTGCAAAATATTAAACAAAAATGTATATTCTAAATTTAAAAAGCTTTTTACAAGCCGGCCGCCCCGTGATGCTTACTTGAAAATATTTAGCTTTTTATCGGAGTAATAAATTGTTACAATTATGCACACTAACTTTAAATTAACCTTTTTATTATTTCGATAAGATACATTTAAATAAAATTATTACTCATTGTGTATTCTTTCTAAAATTTTAATAACCTAGTATATATTGTGTATTATTTAAAAACAAATTTCGTCGTACACTATTTGTTTTACTGTTCAATGTCACGATTTATGAGTTGTTCAATTGGTATAATATGTCAATATTTAAAGCAGACTATTCTGGTAACAACATACCGATATCCACGAACGTCACGGCATTAAAAGTTTTTTTTAAGTCAACAAATAGGCCAACATGTCACCTGATAGTAAAGAAACACCGTCGCCTACTTGCACAACAGTAGAGGAGTCACCGAAAATTTAAAAAAAAATGTTATCCAAATACTCGATTGCTTCACAACCTGTAGTTCTTGAATTTCGTACATGCGGTTGGCAGTGGCAAGTTCTTCTAGCATCTCACACAGATAAAGCTATCATCTGCAATATTGTGTCGGTTGTAGTTGTCGCATTTATAAAAGTCTCCTATCATGGGGGAAAGCTGTTAGATATGATAACGCCACAATTTTATTGATAACGCCCGGTGAAGCATCGATCAGCCGATACGATCGACAACAGTCCCACCGCGGCTATCCTCGGCTACAACCCTGTTCTCTAATCGCTTTCGTGTTATTCGCGCCAGCAAAATATGTCATCATAGCTACCTTAAATGTATTGATCTATTAAACAATCATTCCGCGGCGATTGAGATACTCGACTCCGTAATAATTTGAAATAGTTAAGTGGAAAGTGTTGTACAAAGTGGACTGGGTGTAGAATGAAAATGATGGGTGACAACGAGATGGGCTATGGAGATTATTACAATTATGACAACAGCTGGTCCATCATTCCCCCGGACTACGGAGCGGACCCTGCCTGCCAGTATCGACAGCCGCAAATGGAAGAAGACTACCGGTACAACACCTACGCGTAAGTCACTGGCGAACTTGTATTGAGAAGCAATACATATAACATTTACAGTTGTTTAATAAATCAGTCTATCTTTCTTGGTTGTTTCAACTACGTTATTAAAAATTACGTGTGTTTATAGTTTTAAAACGAAGAATTCAAACAAACTGAAATATGCTCTTGATGTTTTGAAACTAATTTGTAACAATCATATAGAAAATTTACAGTAAAAATAATGAGATGATTTGTTACAAATTCGCCTCGGGTGCACGCGAGACCGACATTGTAGTGAAAACCGTCGGTGATTTACCTAAGTGCGCTGAAATTGACTCGAAGTAGGCATTGCATATAGCGTGGCATGTATATAAATGCGGCTATATTATTTCAATGCCGTATCGAGACATTTGTATGGTTAATAGAATAAAAGCTACTTTTAAAGTCTTTTGAGAATGTACATTGCACTTTTTTTCTACACGTAAATAGAAAGAAAGCTACTTACATTATTGTTTGTTTATCTACAAACCTTACAACAAAATCTTACACCGCCGCAGCTATTTCTGGTGTGAAGCAAATCTTACGAGTTGTGCTTCAGTTTAAAGGGTGTGAATCCTAATATGCATAGAACATATGGGGCGTCCTCAGATTAGCAATACAGGTGTGACCGACCCCGAATTGGACAATGTTTTTGTTACGTCAAAAAAAAAATTAAAATTACCTTTATTCTTAAACAGGACGTGGATCTGTACTTAGAATAATTCATTTAGCCTAATTAAAATCAAAGAAACTTGGAAACTAACATGTTACTGCCCTTCTGAAGATTGAGAGTAAAGTGTACCAGAATTAAATACAAATATTAAATTTTTGTGTATTTGTTAAGTTACATAGAAAAAATAGACACTTGAAGTAAGGAAACAGACATTTGTAAAACTTTGTTTTAGTAAAAGCTTAAGTGTTCGATCGGGTTGGTAGAATCGCGTGTCCCACACCTATCGTCCCGGCGGTGAATCGGCGCACTGAGTACCATCGAGCTCGTAATCCGTCAGCTGCGCGCTCTCCCAGGCCTTCGTGGAGCCCTTAATTGGTTTGGAAACCCTCTTCGCGGCCTGCCGTGCCGCCGTTCATTTAGACACACTGTGCCTAACCAGATTGCTATAACGGAATATTCGTAAAAACCCATTGACTTCTCTCGCTCGCAACCGAGCCCAACTTCAAACATTTGGAAACTTTCTTGCCGTAAATTTGGCTTAAGCACCATAGGTGCTGACTGTTGCGTACTGTGCACAACATCAGTTTGCTTTTGTCACGAAACGCAGCTGTGTAGAAATTAGTTGAGCCCATTATATTTTGCTGGGTTTGCTAGACATCTTTGGAACATTAGTCGAAGGCAGTAGGAATATTTGTTTATAATGAGGTGCACTGAAGGATAGAGGTAATGGCAGGGAATAAGTTTGGTGATGGGGTGTTTTTTCTTGCGATCCCTGGCGCTTGGTACGGATGGTACGGACAGCGCCGTATATATTTATATGTATTAAAGTTTTACAAAAATTACTTTCCTATCGTGCTCACTATCAACCCCCATTATTTTATCATTAACCGATGCAAATGCGAGCCTACGCTTTATGGATTCACCATTTAAATGATGCTTTATTTGACTTAAACGAGTCGTTTTATAACTCTTACATTTCTAAGAAGTTTGCACGACAGTAATGGTATTCAATATCGCAAATACGTATCTACTTTGTACGTACGTATGAACATTTCTTGGTAATATAATCTAGTTCTACAGATAAAATTTTCATAGACTTCTATAATATTTAAATTTCAATGTTAAGTGCAAAATAATTTTAATTATTATCATTGCACTTCTGTTTGTTTCCTTTTGGTCTTTGCGAAAAAATAATGCCATCACATTTTTTTATGTTTGTGCTTAATAAAAGAGTACATTGATGAACCATCGCACATTGTTAGGGAGTATGCAGCTTACTGATCCGTGTTAAAGAGGGCAAACACACCTGCCGACCTCCCCTTACCAAATCTGGGCCTGTATACTTGTCTCTTCATACTTTAATAGCAAAAACATTTTTTTTTTCAAAACATTTTATTTCAATGTTTTTGGATGATGGACTTTTAAAATTATGCAATGATATTTCTTCACTATTAAATTTATTAACAGTGAGATAAATTTAAGTTAATTGTGATTTAAGTGCTGTGTCGACTGATAGTTTTGCGTAGAGGTTTTTTTTCATGGATTGAGGAAACGGGCATACAGTTCATATCTTGTATTTCCAATCAACGTTGTCCATCAGTGTTCCGTTTGAGGTCATACGGCAATAATTTGCTTCTTCTAAGGACTTATTTGCGCTGTTTCAAGTTAAACGCAAAAACTAAAAAAAAGTTCTAGTTGATCTTGGAAGTACTTGATAGAATATGCAATTAACCTTCTATGAAAGTAATTGTTAAGTTAAAAGCGTTTTGTGTGGGAGGTTAGACTATGTGAGGAGGGCGAGCACACCTGCGCACGACCCTCGCTGAATCTGATGCAGCTTACCTCTTTATAGACCATGCAACGTTTGCAGATAAAACAACTACTTTTGGTATTTCGTGCTAAAATTCTAATATCGGTTGTCATGTTAAGGATTTATTTCCTTTTATAAAATAAGCTTTTTGTGGCTTTAAAAGCTACCAAACCAAAATACTATTAACCTAACTATAAGTAACCACCGCTAGAAAATAAAAATCCGTACAAGAGGTATCGTGGGCTATCGAATGGAATCAAGGTCCTGCCGATTTATAAGTATTATACTTTAAATAAACAAACACAATGAAAAAGTAACAGTATTTGGATAAAAAAATTAGTGTACCTATTTTAAAAAGAGACAGAGAAAGAGAGGAAGAGTCGAATAGAGGGGCTATAAACGTTTTTTCTTTACGTGCTGATTTCTACAAATTCACACATCCCGCAAACTTTCTTTCCACTAAAATTAGCACCTTTGGAAATGCGCTTATATTTATTATTGTCAAATAAATATATTCAAAATCATTTACGGCATGCTTTTCACGCAGTTAATTAAGCAAATACAAGATTGTTGGATCATGGATATCAATTTTGTAAATCTCATACTTAATTAAGTTTCTTTTGAGTTTTTCTATATCCGTTATGTGTAGCCTTTTTGCTTATACTACCTTTAAAGCGATGCGTCGATAACGCAGCGATGATTACGATAGATATTTCAAAAACTCATTCTCAATAAGTCAATTAAACCTTTCATGTTCGTACGTTGCACGCCACTTAGGGGATCGCTCCCAATATAAATAATTGCCCTTTGTTATTGTTGCCCTTTAGCCGACCTGGTTGAGGCATCGATTTTACTATTAAAGTCGTGCACAAATGGGCCCTTCCAAAGTTTAACGGTGAATTTTTCACGGCAATCAGTGAATGCATTTGTTCGATTTTGGTAAATATTAGAAGTAGGTGCAAAACCTCTTTATATTGTACCGCGTCTTAGGAACAGCGTAATACATATGACAATTGTTACATATATTCGGGTATTTCACCTATGGATGCCCGAGTCTTGCTTACCATTCGCGGGGGCTAAAGTGTGGATCTTGATTGTCATACAGCAGTTTAGACATAATCAGTCTCTTTAATCATGATTTTTTTAATTGTAATAAAATTTATAAAAAATTATTGTAACAAATATTTTGATGTTATTTTTTGTGCTTGTAAGTGATCACCGTCGGTAATCAATACGGGCAACACCAGAGGAGTCACCAAAGTGTTGCCGGCTTTGAAGGAGAGCTCTTTTTGCGCCCTTCTTGAAGAATCCCAAGTCTCAAATAAACGGCAGGAGGAAGTTATTTAGTCTTTCTAGAATAATCCTTTACCGACCATTAACGACTATGTACAAGTCAATACAGATATAATATTCGTAACTATTTTCATTACCGCTTCATCCTCATTTATATAATTTTTGGAGTTTGTTTCTTAATACTTTTTCGAATTTTTTTATGGGCTACAATTAGATCTTTAAAAGTTCAGAGTACAAACCTGGTGAAGGGAAATTGGTTAGCGAACGTTTGAAAAGAATCTATATGATAAATACGGTTCTGCCGTATAAAATTTCAAGTAATATATTTATCAACACCGGGCTGGTGGTCTGCGTTTACGGATAAATATTTTATATCTTTAAAGTAAATGTTTTGTAATTCAAGTACTAATTTAAATAAATAGAGCGTAAAAAATTGGGGTTTTTTTATTATTAATAAACAGCAGAGTAGCGAACGGTCACGCAGTTCATTAGTTATCACTGCAAATTTTGAAACAGCATTAGCGGAAACCAGTTATTTTGAGACAGAGACCAGTTATTATGTGACAATGACTAAGTTTACTATATAATAGAATTAGTTTTACGACCGCAGGTGTGCAACTGCGGATTAGTTTAAGAACAATACAGTACTGAAAAACAATGAAGACCGGGGAATAAAACGGGGATTAACAAACGAAAGATAGTTTAATGACATTTAATTTATTTTTTCATTGACGAAATTTTGTCAGGTGTTCGAATTCAGCTTGTGATTTTTGTACGCTTATAAGATAATAGATAGATGTTCCTTTTTATCCGACTACAGAAGATTTTAAAGTTTTAGCAATATGTGTGCACTTATGTAAGTGTAAATCTGTTCCTCGATCTTCTTCTTAAAAATTCTGATCGTTTTTATTAGCAATATACCAATAATTTGCAATAAAAAATATTACGACTATAAATTGAAATATAAACTATCCGATCTCTCAATTTGGCATAAACTGCACACAGTGTGTACAATTTGATTAAAATCGGTTGATTTGTTTAGGAGTTCATCACGGACAAACAACGTGACACGAAATTTTTATATATGAAAATGTAAAAAAACTGACTCTTACGATACCTCTTTATACCCTGAATATCATAGAGTAAATTATTTTATAATTTGTAAATTATAGAGCTGATAATACCTACGGATACGGATACGGATCAATACCACAACCACAAAATTTCCGGTTTATTTATTGGTTTAAGAGTAGCAAACGGGCATGCACTTCAACTGGTGTTAAGTGATCAGTTTGTTAATTGATTGTCCAGTTCGAACAGCTGTTTTACTACTTTTGAGGAGAAGTTGCCATTTGTATACCCTCAGCGTGCCGGCATTCACACTTCAAACTGAACCACACTCGCAAGAGTTTATTTGCAGCAGAAATAGATGTGCTGGTGGTATGTAACTGGTTGAGTCTGGATCGAGCCGAGGTTAGACCGGGTTACCACCAGCAAACCTATTCTGCTAAAAGAAACGACTTCCGAGTTTCCTTTACAAGGGGCCACAATATAATATAAGAGAATATATTAGTCAACCTACTTAGTTCTATGGAGAAGCAACGCAGCTGTCACCGACGAACTGGACAATGGCCAATTTGACATTGGTTACAATTGTCATCAGCTGTAGTGATCACTCAACATCAGGTGAACTGTGTCTGTGCTAATGTTATGCTAACGTAAAAATACTTATTTTTCAAATGATATTTTTATAAATTAAACTAGTGGGCATCTACTTTTGAAGGGCAACCTTTGAATTCCTACAGATGTAACAGTCCTACAGTGCGTTATACCTTTTTAAAAGTATACAATAATATACTTAATACGAAGCATCTGGGCACTATCAGTCAATAGGAACTTTTAGGAACGAGTACTTCTTAAAATATAATTGAGTATAAATGTGTTCATTCAAAAACTAATAGCCGATCGAAAAGTATTCATGAAACAATGTGGTGCGCACACGTGCAAGTCATAAACTGGGGCTTGTCTACCTGTTCGCGGAACTTGAACAATATTCTTTGTCTTATCATCAGCAATGTGTTGGGGACTTTATAAGCAAACTGGACTTCGAAAGAAAGGTCTGCTACTTGTCCAAACTGGAAAAAAACCTTATTCTAGTAATAGGTAGGTATATCAACTTTTAAATATAAATATTGTTACCTTAAGATAGGTACTTATTCGTGTTGTGAATTGTTGTTATGGCTTCCAAAAAAAAAAGCGAAAAATGTTTGTAAGAAGACGTTAAATATTATTGACGAAAAAGTAACAGGATATGAATTAAAGCAAAAAAATGTGGACATGGGTTTACACGGTCTTATTAAAAACACTCTAAATGAAAATCGTTATCCGGGACATTTAGAGCGGCGTCCATTACGAACCGGCCTCAAC
>DWHE01000315.1:0-11045 GCA_018247495.1 Satarupa nymphalis | reverse complement strand
ACGGTGGTAATAGAACCTATCCAGGTTCGACCAGGTCAGTGCCAACACACCGCCACAGTTATTTCAGTTTGAAGTGTGTGTATGCCAGCACGCTCAGAAAATAAGTGGCCATCAAAGTATTCAGATTAACAACCAAATGCACTCTTTTTAGGTTTGCGTAGTAACTGGCGGGAGCAACAACCTGGTAATGGAATGGTGCTGTGTCGGCGCTGCCGAGCCAGCATCTGAGGGTCGGCATTGGGCGCAGATGGCGCAGGAGACGCGCAAGGCAGTCGCCATGTGGCACACTCTTAGATAGACTGGTGACCGCTTGCGCTGGCCAGATATGATCTCTTGGTCCCGAATCCCGTACGGAGGAGCTTTACAAGGAAACCTAGTTGATCTTCGTTAACGAGTATCTCAACAAAACGGAAGTGGTTAAAGTCAGAAAGTCGCACAAAGTAGCTTAACTATCGTCTCTAGGAAAGAAGTTTGCTAAAGATATGACCGACGGGATATGAAAAAAATCGAACGAAAAATCTAATGCGACGGTTTTCTGGATAACGTTTTTTTTATTGTAATTTCCATTATCCTAAAACGAATAACGTACCATAGTGATAATAGCAAACTCAAATACGATTGCGATTAATTAAGATCTTAAATATACGAAACATGTCATTTAAATAAAAATTGTTCGCACATGTTTGACTGATTCTAAAAAAAATAATTTTCAATCATTCTTTTCATTGTAGACAAAACATAGAATCTGTTTCAATGAATAAATTTAAAAAGTCCTTCATTATCTTTTTGGTCTCATGTCGTTGTTTCTACAGAAATATGTAAAAATTTATCGCCCCGTGCCTAAGTCCGCATCATGAAAAATCTAGCGAAGGTACAATGTTGCGGCTTTTTAAACAGCCGGGTAACCAGTACGTTAACGCTGCCACACATCAGTTATATAACGGTATATACAACACGAAAACATTTTCTAATATTATGCACTGCGTTATAATTTGTTACATATTAGCGATGTCATGCTTTTGAAATTTCTTTAAAAAAATATGGTAGGTTTTCTAGTATCGGTTCGGATCAAATTTTCAAACTGTTTAAAGTAGCTTCGTAGTGTTATATTTCACAAAACATCCCTAATTTGGCTTTTACAATATTTTCGTTTGGTTTAATTTAAATAAGAAAAATATAATTTATATTTTAATATTATATATAATTTGGAACAATGCATGACTTTAAAATTTAACTTTGATTCTGTTTAATAGTCAAACACGAACTTATTAAAAACAAAATATAATATGGTCTAATTTATATTAAAAGAAAGATTTATTCATAAAGATCAGTTTAGAACCCGATTTTTTTTCTTATAGTAGGGAAGTGTTATAAAAAAATGTATTTTTTTTATTGTAAAATTGTATGGTAAAATTTCAACTTGTGTAAGAAAATGTTATTATAAAACACATTTTTCAAAGTGTCAGGCCGTATGTAACATTATGTAACAATATTTTATCAAATAAAAAAAATCGTTATTTAACTGATGCGTAGAAGAATGATTAGACGGTATTGTATTCATGTATTTAACAGATAATAAACGAAGAATGTCGTTTGCCTGCTGCGTAAATAAACGTACACAGCCACGGATTACTTAGGTGTATCGCTGACGTCAACTAAATTTAAAACTGCAATAGTTTCTATGTTATAATGTGGCATAGTGTTTTTATTATTAGAGTTTGGTTATAATAATTGTTGATTTTATACGCAAGATGTTTCAGTAAAACCAAAGCAATATAACCCGAAAAGGATTGATGTAATAAACAATTAGGTACAATGTAGGTACGAAGAGTACCTCTGCGTATTTTTGTGTCATGTTACTAATACTTTGAAATTTAAAAAACCCTGTAATTTATTCACTATAGTGGGTACAAATAGGTTATGACAAAACAGATCATAACATTTTTCTCGTTTGTAAAAGATTTTTTTTAGTAGTTATTGTCAAGCATTATTACTAGTAGTATAAATGTCGTATTTCGAAAACTGGGAGGACCCTGATTGTTTAAAATACAACAGAGATCATATCTGTGTCATTGCATGTCACTTAATATAAATACCGTATCTGCGTAAGGCACAAGAAAAAATATTGTACTAGATAAGGACTGTTTAATTCTACTTACAATAGTTGTTCACGTGTTTAAATCTAATTGTCCAATATTAATTGTGGGTTCCACCCTTTCTTGCCTAATGTGTAAATTGTAGTAGTGGACCTATATGATAGCATTTAGGTGCAAATGTGTAACTTTTAATAATAAAAATTTTGTAACAGACGGTATACAAAACAATTACAATGATCACGATACAATTTCTAATTGCACTTAGCAATATTTTGAAAATGTTAGCTAGAAACGCGTAAATTCATGTATCTAAATACTGAATCGACTGTTATACCGTCTATTCCAAAAAAAGAAAAATATGCCTTAATATATCTATACATTATCACTTCCTATAATGTAGTTTCCCATTATATGGTACCTATATTATTATTTTTATATTCTGTTATTGAACTTTTATTCTACCTATATATTATCAAGTCTTGTCATTACATTGAATAACTTATACAATATATATGTAATATATTGAGCTTTTAAAACACCAAATATCTTATGACTTAGATTTTTGAATTTTATATGGTGATATAAATTTATTTTTAAAGTTAAAATTGATAAATGTACGTACTGTTGTCCAGTGCGGTGGCACAATGTAGTGGATTTATGAATCTTATAAATTTCTGATAGGACTATAAAATATTAATCATTTATAGTCGTAGTTTCTCTGTTACTGTGTCACACTATCCTATCTAGTCGACCTTGATCTATTGGAAAAAAAGAGATTTTTTATCAATAATAATAATTATATCGAATTTCTCTCCGAAATATACGTATTTTTGTCTAAGTGTAACAAGTGTGAAAAATAATTACTTGTTTTAATTTTTATTTACGTCTAAATAAAATCGATTTGTAAAAATTGCTCGTGCTGTTTCATTTCCGGTGCTGCGTAGTAAATTAAAATGCGGTTGACAATTTGAAAATATTTTATTAGTAACTTTTTACATATTATGTTTTCAGTATAAATTATGTACACTTTATTATCAAAATAAACGAGTAACGATTCACTTAATATCTATGTCACACAATCACTTTACCATGGCGCAAACACGTTGCATTCTTAATGATAATGGCAGTCAACATAGATCACTATATAATCACTAGTAAACTTACTCGAAACTTACCAGCTGCAGACGTCGCCCGCACGAGCTACCTTCGCCAACTAGAATATGATACAGAAGATATAAATAAACAACAAATAATCTTTTGCAAACTGAGGGGAGGTACTTTGAAATATTATAAGACGACACTTAATTTGAAAAATATAGTATCACTATGATTATTACCTACATTGTGAATTTGACAATGACGCAATGCCAAATAAAATTAACGATAAAAAATATGTGAAAATTTTAAGGCGTCTTATCAAAGATGTGCAAAAGATAAATTTGATTCCATAGCTTCATGCGAGTACTGTTAGGAAATATTAAAAACGATAATGTCAATCTATCCCGCCTTGAAGATAATGATGAATTATAAACAACTGACATTATATCAAAGGTACAGTGTGTTAAAAACATCGTGCACCTAAATCACGAATATGAACAAAATCTACATAAATACTTTACACATGATCGCCGACTCCTCATCAGTGACTCTGACGTAGTTCGGGAATATGAAAAGGAAACAAGGATCTCAGGTTGAGGAAGCCGGTGATAATATAAGGAATATTGGTGTCGTGTGCGGGAGCGGGTGTGTCTACGTCATGTCTCTGTGTGTCATTGACGGGATGGTATTTTGGGATGGAGATATTTGCAGTCGGGATCCCTGCAGCTACCGCCAACTTCGTACGGACAGAGGAATCCATTCGGGTCTTCTTCCCAACTGAAACATTTTGGTATAAACTGTTATACACGTTTACATTGACGGGTGGACAGTACCACTGCATACTCACATCGCAACACGTTGCGGCGATGTCCGTACGCATGCCGTCCACGGTTCTCTTCGCATTGTACACAATGTTTTGCTTACTGACAATATGAACAATCACCACACTAGCATACCATAAACTGAGCTAGAAGTAATATCGGTTTAATTAAACATTAAAACATTGTTCACAGAGCAAAGTATAAAGGATGAGGGATAAATTAAAAATAAAAATACATAGACGCTGATGATTTATGAAAAATTAATATTAATTAGAAAAATGAACTGAACATGCTGGCGTTAAAGGAAATGAAAAGCTGGAATTATTGTCTAAAAGCGTAACTCACGTGGTGTTTCCTAAAGCCGCAAGCGGAGACTTATAATCATCATCACTAGTCTTTTTATTTTCCACTGTTACGCTTATATGTACTTTCGTCATATTTGCATCATTACAAATCCGATCACCTTCTACCATTGAATTACATGTATTTTTATCTCCTTCAATGGTTTTTGACACTGGTTTAGGGTCTGCATTAGGCACTATATCAACAACTCGTCCTTTCAGCGGATTTTTGGATGATTTATTAGTCTTCTTGTTATTAACCACGTCACATTGCGGTAACTGTGAATCGCTTGCAGGTGTGTTCACATTGTTTATAATACTCACTTTGACAGACCTCAATAAATTAGTATAAGGAGTATCTTCAGCCGAGGGATTGTTTTCTTTCTGTACTTTGGTCAATCTGTTTGAGGGACTTATTATACTAATATTATGACAGGAACTAAAAAAAAAGTTTTGATTTAACAGGATTTTTAAAGATACAATTAAAAGTGTAATAACCAAAAAAATACCCTTTTAATAATAGCTGGTGTTGCAATCTTATTTTTTGCAAACTATTGTGGACTGCCCTCTGCTGCCTTTTATTTAAATTAATAGCAGTGCTTATATTTTTAAGCTCAGTCGCAACTATTTTATATTTTTGTGATAACTTCTTAGCTTCATCTTTCAAACTAAGGATTTTAGCTGATTCTTCCGCTATCTTCTTCCTGTTGAATAATAATTATAAGATAAAATATTAGATAAAAAACAACAGTAAGTACTAATGTTAGTCTACATACCTTGACAAAGCAAACTTTTCTTCTAAATTACTTGCTGATTGTAAAGTGTTCACAGAAGAGTTACGAAGCTTAAGAGTTTCTTTGACTGTTTTATTTTGTGTAACCATTAACGACTTCCGAACCTGCTTTATTTTTTCTAATTCTGCCATCCTTTTGACCAAATTTTTATACTCAACTTGTTCAGATTTAGGTAAATGATTCATGGCCTAAAATTAAAAACCTGCGTTAAGTCACTGATTTCTTATGTATAAACATCATGCAAACTTTTTGTGTTATCTCTTACCTTGGGTACAAACTTTTGTACAGGTTTCTGTAAAACAGGTTTTTGAAAAACATCAGCTGTTAAAGTTTCTTTTTCAAACTCCTGCCGAGTCGATTTTAGCAGAGTATCTAATTTGGATTGAAAATCTTGATAATGTTCTGCTAATTTCATATGCATTATTGTCAAATTCTTTGTTTCTTCATGTTCACCTTCGGAATCTGATTCACCTAGTTTGATTATAAATTTCTTTTCTTCTGGTACATTCATTTGAATTTTTACCGTTTCGTCTTTCTTCACACTATTTACTTCTTTATTAGGCAAATTGAACTCAGTAAGATCCACAAGGTTAGGTAAATTTTTGCTCAAAGATGTTAATAATTTTGCTCGTAACAAATCTTCATCTTCCTCTAACTCATCTGGATGAACCACATTTTCATTTTCAAGAAAGTTATTATTTATTTTAGATTCAGTCTTCAATGCATTTGAGTTGTCCTTTGTCTTTTCTTCACCTTCTGATCCAATATCCATATCAACAGATTCTATATCAGTGTTGTTTTCATTGATAATGTCTTGTGCCAGTAAATCATCCTGTAAACAAGAAGACTGAGACAAACGTTTTTTTAATTTCTGTTTTTGTTTAATTTCAATTGCTTTTTTTAATAATGTAGATTTCAGACAGATCAGTCGAAGCTCGGCAGTGTCACTATCTTCGTCTTCCGATCCTATGGAAGGTTTATTCTTTTCGCGAATAGCTATTTTATCATTGGGTGTTTCAATTTTCATTTTAGAAGACTTTGTTTTAAGAGCATATTCGCGTAGCATTTCCAAATCCTCATCAGAACTTTCATCACTTTTACTCTCGTTAATTATATCCTTACTACATATAACTTTCTCATTTTCAGTCAAATCTACAACATCCTGCGAACTTTCATTATCAGTACACAAATTTATAGAATGGGTAGATGGAATCACAATAGGTTTATGTAACAAATTTTCTTCGTTTATCTTGATATCACTAGGCCTTACATTATCTAATTTAGCTTCAGAACCTTCGGAATTCATAGTCCCACTGTGTTGTGCAACATGTGAAGATGCCGTCTTATCTACATGAATATTATCCTTTACTATGCTTAGATCTGAAATTCCATTATCAACATCAATTTTGGCAGCAAGTGTTACAGGATGTTTTAATTCTATTATATTGCTTGGTTTTTTCATTCCAAATAACATCCTATTTAGTCTGTCTTTCAATGTAGATGTATCATTGTTAGCCTTTTGTAATGAAACTGCATTAGCTAATTTTCGTCTTTTATTATAGTATTCATCATCAGACTCATCACTTGATTTTATGTGCACCTTATTTACACTTTTTTTCTTTTCTTGTTTATTTTTTTTCTTGCAGTCTTTAATTTTTTTTAACGCTTTAATGGGTGGTTTAGGTTGTTTTTTTCTTTTACAAGGTTTTACTGATACAGTTCCTTTCAAAAATCTTAGCGGTTTACGAACGGTATCATCTTCAAAATCAGTCTCTGATATTTCTGATAGGTCACAGAATATAACCTCTTCTTTTCTTGGTATTTTTCCTAAAAATATTTTTTATAAGAATTCCATAAGAAAATCATATTATTATACTGATTTGGAATGTAGTTTTTCAGTATCCATATTAAATGAAGTAAGTGCATTTATAATACTAACTCAGACATTGTATTCTTAGCAAATCAAAGAAGATTTAATTTAAGCTATTTTATGTACAGTAATAAAAAATATACATACTATAAAAAAAATTAGGGACAAATATTACAAATTTGTTTAAACAGTAATTTTATAAAGAAAAACATTGAAAATTTCAAACATTCAAACAAACAATAACAGTGTTTGTTAAAAATAGTCAATATATTGTAATTCCTCTCATCGTTTAATTTTTTTTGTTTGAAGCAAGACAGTAATGTATTCTATACTTATGACATAACACATCAGTGTGGGAGAAGGCAGTGTCAATTGTTATGTTATGTTGTCATTCTGAGATCAGATTAACATTTTCACTCTATTCTCTTCTTTTGAAAGAAAATAACAAGTTTTTTTTATTACCACTACTTACAAAATAATAAATAGATTGGCAAAGACATACAATGTTCAACAATTATTAAATGAATACCATTCATTTCTGTCAAAACAATCTGTTTTTGTTCTAATCAGAATACAGTTTCCATAATGATGTTAAATGTTCGAATTTGTTCATAAAAATGTTGTTATGGTTAAATAAAAATCAAATCGAAGATTCAAATGGCATAGCTTTCTCATACTCCATCTTCCATATACTGTACACAAAGTAGCCAATAGTTTTTTAATTTCTGAAACATCTTCCTTTGACTTATGGACACATTTTATAAAAGAATGTACCTATTAAAATTTCCACTCACCTGATTAGATATATTTGATGAATCTCCACTCAAACTGCAATAAAGCTGTGTGGACCTTAAATTAAAGGTCTTTTACTGTACCATACTTACCTTACCCTTTACCCTTTTAGGAAAATTCCCTACAATTAGAGATGTTTATTACCGCAAATACAACAATTAAATCTATCCGAGAGCAGCACTGAATAATAAAAAAAAAATACTTTACATTATCCGCAATGGATTTTATGCTATTATGTTCACAATCCCAGGTGGCAGCCAGATAACCTTTGTAAATTGGTTGTAGTAGGATCACACAGCTAATCATCTTATGGTGAATAAAACTATATAGAGCGGAAAAGCAGGCTAAACGGAAGCTGCTTATGATAAAAATGACAGTGGCTTGTTTAAGAATGAGACTAGCATCAATGAAAATATTGTTGTTTAATGATTGTCTATTAAGATGAGACCTTTACTAATTAGATTCTCTATTTAGTTTTTAATCTAATGATTGACATTGAAAAAAAAATTGTACAGTTGGTCATTTGGTTTATCCTTATTTTATTTATATTGTAATATTATCAGTAAAAATTCTGCCGTTACACTGGACTGATAGAAACTAACCTTATCGATAGTTGGAAATCTAAATTCTAAAAATGTTCAGCACAAATTCCTCTCCAGTCTCCAGTTTTATTTTAATATAATTAATATGAAATGAACCTAATTGTTAAAACAATATATATTTGCACAAGCAGGCCCCACATGCAGTTTCCACATGTCAATAAATGTTATATGTAAAACATATTGCACAATTTTTGCAAGAATTGATTTTAACATGTACAAAAGAATAACAAATAATTGTTTAATGATGTATGGTTAATTAGATACCAGACCTATAACAACGTTTGGGAGCATCTCGTGATATCACGACACTCTTATCATGCTGTTTATATTTTTGATACAAATCAGGTCAGAACTCAATAACTTACCATTACTTGGGGTAGTAGATGAACCATTGGATGTCTTCTTAGCCTGTTTGCGCTCAAGGACTTTATTGTAATTTTCTAAAACTTGCAAGCGCTCCCTTAACAAAAACTCTTCTTCCGACGATATATCAGACAGTCCATCTACTTCGTCCACGATTTCTCCTTCTTCCATCTCAGAGTCACCATTCGCAGTTGGTAATTCAACGCAGGCCATACTAACACTTGAATTGTCTGACAGATTCCTACTTCTTTATATTCCTACAAAAGACGGACATGTACCTATAACATTACTTTCACCTTGCAATGGAGATAACCTTGTGTGATTACTTTAACCTCATGTTGTAAAAAAACTAAAACGCATTCTTATTTAAATATTAAAAATGACTAAATTTTATATTATTAATGCAGATAAGGCAAGAAGGCGACTCACTAATAGTATGGTATACACTACACAATGACATCATTCAATCTCCTGTCTCACTCTACATTTCATACGGAGGGAATGAAGAAAAGTTTCAAACTTGGTAGCAATGTTTATCTTTAGAAATACTTATGATTACTGAAAACACCATAACTAAAAAACTGGTTCTTGGTCGATTAATAAATATGTTATTTTATTACTTTATTTATAAACGAGCCCACATTGATATGTAGTCTGTAATGTTTAAGAATAGTTAAGGGTCATATTAGTGAAAGACACAGTATTTTATTTGTAAATATTATATGTGTATTTTTTTATTTAATATAATATATGTCCATTTCAATATTAAAATGAAATTTAATGAAAGTAGTGGTACAGAATCGGTACTTTAATTTCATAATACAGACTGTGATTAAAAATCTAATTCGAACGAAACCTTATTTTCGATGCAAAATTGTAAACTTATTAAGATATCACTTACAAGTCTCGTCTAGTATAAAACTACATGGGAGTATTGAATAAGTCTAGAAAGAAAATAGTACCATCAAATTTACAGAATTTCATAGACGTCATTTCGATGACAGCTGTCACAGTAATGTAAAAAAATAAATAAAAAATATGATGTCAAGTTAACTATCGGTATTTACAAATTTAGTTTATTAGTACAATCAGTAGGATTTTGCAGTGAAGTGAAGTAGTTATCTGTTTTGAATATTTTTGTTACTATTACTGCACATAAAATTATCTTTACTACATTTCACAATAATATATCAACAATAAGCTTATACCTAATATATAAATGTAACTAAACAGTACAGTAGATAATTTTCAGTTCACATTATTTCCTCTGGGAATTGAATTTGCTTTGTTGTTTACAAGGACTGTACGATCTTTTCTGTTATAATCCTGCAAATCATATGTTATTCCAATTAGAAAATGATTGAAGAGAATGAGGAAGCCTATAAATTTGCTGCGTGCACCTATTTCGCAAAGAACCATCCAGGAGAGACCTGTGGCAGCAATGGTTTGCCACTTACGCCGAACTCTATAACTATTTTAGGCTGTGCTCAACGGTTGCTGACCATTGAACACCCCAATTTGTGCACCTATTTGGATATAATTCGAGGGAAACATGGTAAAAATCTAAATTCACTGCAGTTTTAATATTCGCACCCTTGTTCTACACAAGCATCCCCATTGAGCCAGGACGATAATAATTCATACTGGGCCTCAACTTTTAATTTGTTCTATGGAATATGTCTAAATGGAGCCATGGAACACAGCTAGTTTATTATATTATAAATATATGTCCTTTACTACCACATTTATTTTTAAATTATAATTAAATAAAGAACAACATAATCCACAATGCATAGGTAACTTTTTAAACGTTAGTGACTTTTTAAAAATTCCAGAAAGAATCATAGTTGTGGCAGAAGTAATCGGCAAACCTTTATCAGAATGGAAGTCAAAGTTTACTCAAGAGGAAATCAGTAACATTGCACTGCAAGTTACACAGGGAATGCAGTTTCTGCATGAACAGGGTATTACACACAGAACACTGTCTGATGATAACATATTCCTTGACAACCATGGTCGGGTGAAGCTGTTCAACTACGGAATGTATTACATGACTGGTGGTGGAAGTCAAGTACCATTTCCTCTGGGGTAAGTTTTGAATAGATTTCTTAGATGACACAATGAGTCATGATATAAATGAATTTAATAACAAAAGTTTTAAAAATGACATTATCTTCATGCATCAGAGCTCTCCTAAATAAGCCGGCAACGCATTTGTGTCTCCTCTGGTGTTGCCCATGTCCATAGGTTACTGTGACCACTTAGTAT
>DWHE01000314.1:0-11047 GCA_018247495.1 Satarupa nymphalis | reverse complement strand
ATTCATTTAATATTGAAAATTCCGATTTTTCATTTGACACCTACACGAAAATATACTATTACGTTACTCACCAAGTCCAAAATATTGGATATTCTCGTATCACTATCTACGAGCCACTCCATTAACGCTACATCGCTACAATGTGCTAGTATTTCCTTTTCGAAATACCGCTGCATATTCATATAATTGGATTTCAGAGATAATACTCTTAATGTGTGGGATTTTTTATCTAACCATCTGGTAAGTATTGATTTTATGAATTCAGTGTCATCGAAAGACATAAAATCCAAATAAAAACATATATTCTGCGGGAAACATATAGTCAACGTTTTGATTAATATATCTTTCGACGGTTTTGGAGTACTTTCACGACAAACACCATTGTTCAAAATAATGTTTCCTATTAAATTACCTTTCATTAAGGTTGCAGTTCCTATTTCAACAACGAATGATGCAAGATTATTGCTCTCAATTATTGTTTCAATTTTTGAAATATCTATTTCTTTTACTATTAAACAATCGATTGAATGATTACTAAATTTCATCACAATGTGGTTTGAATCTTTACACTTTACCCTAACCGTATCAATCGAATTTCGAATTTCCTGTTCCTTTATTTTCTTTTTTTTCTTTACAGGTGATTTACGTAAAGTTATAATCTGTTCATGTAAAGGGCGTTTCAGCGGACTTATAAAGCTACGTTTAACGCTTATATTTTCTTTCTCTTGCGTATTTACAACTTCATTGTTGTCTAAACAGTTTGCAGTACTTACTACATCTTCAAATATATCGTTTTCTTCTTCATAAATTAATTTCATGTCATTATCATCTTCATTTTCAAAAATTGATGATTTAAAATCGTTTAAAATTGTATTGGAATTAATATAATCTATAGCATTGGGAAGTTCTGGTTTATTTTGGCTGTCGTGTGTCTCTGTATTGGTTTTCGTGGTAAAACTCTCGTCTAAAAATGAGTTCTCAGCGTCAGATGAAAAAAGACTAACATCTTTATTAGAATTATATGACGTTTTTGAAATGTCTTTAACTATATTACTTGAATATTAGGTTTAAGCTCAATTTCACCAAAAGTGAGATTTGGAGAAAAAAGTGCATCCGACGATCGAGCCTTGGAAATATTCTGCAAAGCAGTTTCAGTAAAAGACAATGAATCCCAAAGTATTTCGTCTTTGTTTATTGTTATTTGCTGTTGACCATTGTTGTTATTTTCTAGGTGTAAATAAAGAGGCGTACTTGTTTTCTCTTCTGCTTTAACTATGTTTTCATTATGGATGATATCTTTAGTAAAACTTGATTTAAGTAAAGTTATTTCTTCCATCTTTTCTTCTTTACGTAGAACAATCTCATTTTTTGGATTTGAACAGTTTTTTATGGTATTAATATCATTGCTATGTGGATTAATACCGATAGGATGATTTTCTTGTGCATAAGCGTTTTCCATAGAACCAAAATAATTGAGATCACTTTTTTCATCACAACTTCTAAGTACAATTCCATTATCTTTATCCGTTTTATCGTATGTTTGACTGCTATTAACATAAACTGGTGAATTTTGAAATTTAGTATCAAGAGTAATATTGGAATTAACCTCATTACCCCACTTTATTTCTGTAACACCAATCTCTTGCTTTAAGTACTTCCTTGCTTCCAATATCAAAAGATTAGCCGCTTCTCTCGGAGTCATAGCACAACAGCCTGTTATCCATATATTCTTTATTTTATCGCGTTTTCTAATATCTACATCATTATCATCATCTCTCTTTTTGTCGCTATGAAATGGTACAGCTTTGTGGAATATATTTTCTATGACATTAACGTCTGCTGAGGCTACATTTGAGATACATTCTAAACCAGCGTCAAATAGTGCACGAGCTCTAGTACTATTCAGTGAAGATAATTTCATTAACTCTATTAATTCTGAATGTATTCCAAAATGTAAGCGATCTTGGAACTGTGATATTAGCATGTCCATGTTTTTCCATCCTAATTGACGGCAAAAAGCTGTTACCATACCTAAAATAATAAATGCGCACTGTTAACTTCTAAATTAAATGGTAAGTATTCAAATAATATGGCATAAATATATTAAATGAGGGACACTGCTCGGTTATATATTTATTTTATCCACTAAGGATACATACATAGATTTTACCTGCAAATGTGGCGGCTGCTTGTTGAAGACTCTGTAGAAATCCACGAGCACACTGAAATTTAATTGCAACTTCAGATAATGGCAATTCATTCACCAAATCTTGTAGAGCAAGTGCGGTATAAAACCTTAAAGAAATAAAATTATAAGTTTTTCTCCTTATGATTCAATTTTAGTAATGTACATATAGTGGCCGGTTGGCTTTAACGAGATTTATTTTGACTTTAACCTTTGGTTGATTCAGTAACCAACTAATTAGAAATAAAATTATATAGAAACTGTTATACAAAAGAAATAAAATTTGAATGGAATATAGAAAGAATGCTTATAGTAACGATACATTAATAATACCAAAATTCTAATTAATTCTAAGTAATTTACCTTTTATGGATGTTTAAAAGTTTTGAACATGTTTTTGAACTTCTAGTACCCCTTAAATTACGTATAATGAAGCTCTCTTGAACACCAACCAGTTCCCCAACTCTCTTCATGGCCTTAGTTAAGGACTCCCAGAGAGTGAGTAGATGTAACCAATCTATGTCACTCCATTGATTGCTTACACTATATGGTGTCACTAGATAAATTAAATGTAAATCAGTCTCTAGCACCAAACATTGTCGTGCTTTTTGTAGTTCGCAGAACAAAGATAGTCCATCATTAGGGGCCATTGACGATGACAGGCAAGCCTTTCCCAAAGCTGTTGCTACATAACATTCTTCTTCACCATGAGATTGAGTTCTAACTAATTCAAAATTTATCAGTTCTTTTATTGTATCCTCTAACAATAAATTATCGGAAAGCAATTTTTGTGTATACAATAAGGTACACTTTGAGTACATCTCCAATTCCATTTTTGTACAAACTTCTTCACTAGCAATCATTTCAAGCATAGATCTCATGTACTTATCTTCACAGTCAATGCAACTCCTAACTGGATCTAAGGCACCCATCATCAAATCAAATCCAACTTTACTCTCTGTTTCTGTACAAATCAATACACTTTCACCTTTTGTATCCTTCCCCATTCTGCCAGCCCTACCTATCATTTGTTTATATGTTAAAATATTAATAGGCTGCTTCTGAAACATTGGTGATCTAATAATCACTGTTCTGGCAGGTAAATTGACTCCTGAACTAAGTGTTGATGTTGCTACAAGAACTCGTAATGCACCAGACTTGAATGCTCCTTCTACAATGTCTCTTTCATCAAATGTCAATCCTGCATGATGGTATGCAACACCAAATGAAATGACATTTTTCAATATCTGATCTAGACCCACTGGACAATTCTTAAGTTGTTCCAGTACCTCAAATATACTTTCAGGCTTAAGCTGTTCCCTTAGAGTTAATCCAATTCCAGCAGTTGAACACCCCAGTTTATAAAAGGATGTTGCAATATTTTGTGCTAAATTTTCACACCTACTTTTAGTCATACAGAATATCAATATTGAACATCCATCCTTGATGGTATCCAAACAGATGTTTAGAACATTGTCATTTTCAACAATTGAATCAACTGGATTAATGTTGCTTATATGTTCTCCTTGTTTATCATAAAACTTATTACCAATAAGGCAAAATTCATTTAGTGGAATTGGTCTAAAATCTGTTACAAATAATTCTGCATCCAACCATTGAGCTAATTCTTCTAAATTGGGTAGTGTAGCAGACATTCCAACAATTTGTATTTGTATATTTAACTTTCTAGACATATATTTAACTTTTGTAAGGAGGAGTTCTAATATATATCCTCTGTGAGGATCACCTAAGAGATGCAATTCATCAACAATAATAGCACCAAGTTCAGATATGTTATTTTCATCTAACAATCTGTTCAGTAAACTGTTAGCCTTTTCTATAGTGCAAATAGCAACATGGACCGCTTGTAAACCACCTGGGGGTGACTGTGACCCCATGAATCCTTCGACCCTTATTCCTGAACTAGAAAGTATACTTTGTAAATAAAACATTTTCTCACGAACTATAGAAACAAAAGGCAGAATAACAATCACTTTCTTTCGCCGTTCTAAAATAGTTTTAATTGTTAGTATCTCTGCAACGAGTGTCTTGCCAGCTGACGTAGGCGCCGAATAGACTAGGTTGCAATTGTCCACAAGAATTTTTGAATTGCTTAAACAGGAAACTTGCCATTCGAACATTCTAGTGATGCCCTTCTCCTCGTATCTGCGAGTGATTTCCTCCGGGAGGCCCCAGTTTTGTAAAAGTTTGCTTGTTTCTTTAAACTGAGTTGAAATGCTGCTTTGCTGAATACTGGAATCTAGATCACTAGATTTTGACGAACGTCCCAGTTTTTTTGATACCTTGCGTTTAATAATAGAAGACTCTGGCTTCACTTCCGTAACGAATTCTCTAGCAGCAGTCAGATAATTCTGTGTAATAAACGAGTTATCGAAACAATCATTCAAAAAAGACACATTCTCCACAATTATTTGTGTATCGAATTCGTCCACCTCAGTTCCAGCCATTACAAATAATATTTACAAGTTCAAGTGTATAAAAACATTTCATTAGATTTCAAAATTTAAAATAATCAACAATTTTAGTTCGTTTGTAAATGTCATGTTGATGTTTCAGAGGTTGACACTACGTGCTGTCAACTCTCGTCACATCAGCTGTTAGAATTGTGATGTTTGTTAGTGCGTTTACATATTACCGCATCCAGCAAGTTGGCATTTATAATTAAAGTTAAAGAGGACATAATAACTTTCTCCGGAAACGACAAAATTGCCATTCAATGTTTAGTCGTATAGAAAACAGAATATCTTTAGAGTTAATAAACAATTTTATAACATGGCTATATACGGCTCTTATGAAAAACCCATATAATTTCACCCAAATTTGTTTCGAATAAAATAAAACAGATGTATTGTTTTGAAGTGTTTACTCATTGTTAGTAACAATTTATTATCTCACTACAAAACTCAGTTTAATAATAGAATATACTTGGGATATGCTAGGGTTTGGAAGTTATATTGTATATTTTTTTTATTCCTTCAGAAAATGTGCTTTTTTCGTTAATCCCTTTTTTGACTCCTATGGAAATGCTTAACACTTATTAGTTTATACATAAATCATAGTTATAAATTCAGAAAATTTAAAAGCTTTATTCATATTATTTACATTGTATAACTAATTTAAAATTGTTAATTTATGCTGGACAGATACAATTATGATTATATAGTAGTAGTAACAAATATACAGTTATGACAATTTACCCATTTTCTTATGTAACTGATTCGCAACATACATGATTATTTCGTTATTACTAGCGGACACCGGTATAGATAGGATGATTTTTCATATTTATAACGTCACAGCACCGTATACTTTGCTGGTACATTTATGGAAACTATGTACATACGTACTGTAGTGAAATGTATCCATTAACAAAAATATATAGTAACAATATACTTTACAAAACACCCCATGATACTGGTACACAGATTATTATAATAAACATCCATATGCATTAATTATTTGTTACTTGATGTTAAATATTTATGGATTTATTTAAACACAATCAAATTTTATCAGGTCATCAATGTGATCGCTGTAGCAGAAGATTCCTTTCCTTCAGTGAGAGCTCGGGATTCGTGAATAAAAGCTGCATAAGTCACTCCCTGCAAACAAATGAAACAAGACATTTTTCACATTCTGTTTGGAGTGTAAACTATTTCCACTTCTAAACATGGGTTTTCCTTACTGAAGTATTACGCTTAATTGATGACGACTTCAATGAGGAAAAAATATTAAATATATCTTGTTAGCATATAACATAATGGAAATATTATATGACTTTTAATTCTATTTTTATATTCCATTTACTTTTCATTTAATTCAAATTTTATTAAAATATAAACAAATATTATTGGGTGGGTTTATATTTGAATTATTATTAAATCATATAATTAAAATATTGTAATAATTGGCCTAATGGGCGATCAATGTTTATTTATTAAGAGGCATTGATCTTGTGATAAATATTCTGTACTGTATAATTGTAAGTTTTTTTTTAAATTTTATGTTGTACGCTAATTACTTGTTGCATAGCTGCCCTCAGAAAACCTTCGTTGGCCGAAACGGTCAGAGCTTTAATTCTGTTTCCAAAGTTGAATATGATTTTAGATCGTAAGCGGACATGTCCTCGAACTTTTAACGATTGTCGTGCATAATCGTCTTTTCCTGTAAAAGAAAAAAAATCGATTCAAAGGTCGATTGAAGGTGCGATAAATTTAAAATTGATACGTGATAATTTTTTCCACATTAGAAATAACCAATTAAACAGATGCTATTTATTTGTAGCTAAATTTGTGCTAGTGAATATTTATTTGGCATTGAAAACTTTAACGAACTTTCTTATCTCACCTTCATAATCATCGTCAAAAATTGTAATGCGTTCCTTTAATTCTGCTGCGCGCTTCTTTTCATTCGGACCTCCAAGTATGTTCACGATTTTTTCAAAATCAACCCAAGCAGTGTTACAACAAACTAAAGATTTCCCTGGAAAAAAATAATGGTTTCCACTGGTATTACTGTCAAATGTTGGTTGGTCAAACATTGGTATTACTGTCAAACAAAAGACATATATAACTAATTGCTATATTATTATCATAATTCAGTATGGTAGTCTGAAATTCACAAAGTTACTCATAAAACATTTATAAACAAATCTATTTACTTATTGTATGTAACATATTTTCAACTTGCAATGCAATAGACACCATGTCTAAGTTTTATTGTTTTTCTGTTGCGAAAACACAAATAAATAATACTAGTCTTAATAACAAACAAAAAAACAATTTACAAACCTTCAAAGAGTTTATCTAAAATTGGCTTAACAGGTCTCTTAGCCTCCCAAGCAGCCTGCTGACTCAGCACATCTTGTTTGAAGATGTAATTACAATGACCATTGGTCATGTTGCTCACATATGCCATCATCGCAGTGACATCCAAGTTGAGAGTGTCAATAGAGGGATGCTCCTCGATACACTGTGCAACCTCTTGTATGCTAGTTGGTACACTGTAAATAATAAACAGAATTACAAGAATATATGAGCCAAGTTACCCTGGTTTTAAGTGATTACTGCAGCCCACGATTAATGTAACAAACATAAAATTGGACTATTGTCAAGGTGCTGGTTGATCGCAGCTGTGTTGTAAATCTTGAGAAGCAAGTTTCTTATTCTTCATGTGCAGGTATCCATATCTTTAAAAAAGTATGGATACCCCTTAAAAAGGATATGATGGTGGTACTGACAAAGTCCAAATGAGTCAATCCTACCAATTAACGCTTTATAAACTCAAATACTTCATGAAGTTCCTTAATAAATATGTGTCTATTTTGCATGAATTACTAGTAGTATCAGCTACAGCATGTTCAAAAAAACTAATCACCTACAAGAAATTAGTAAAGAGTAGTGCTCGACAAATACAGCAGTAATAGAGAAAGGTGAACTTGGGTTTTTTAAAACACTTAAAGCCCATAGTAATGGTAAGTGGTTATCGTCTTCTATGGACATGGCAACATCAAAGGGTACACCAATGTAATGCCGACTTTGTGAGAGTTAGTTTTACAGCTTTCATGAACAACTCCAAGAGCTTAGCATTGGCAAAACACGTCAGGAGGAATGTCATTCCAAATATTGTATGCATGATTTCCACCGATTCAGCTAATGTGTATGGTTGATTTTATCACATTTTATAACGGTGAAAGGAAAACAGTTGAAAAATGTTCTCAAAGCGTCTATAATTGTAAAGTTGATAGAACACACACATTAAAAAAATGGTATGGCACAATGAGAGAAATCATAATTGTAATGAACAAAAATTTTTTTTTATTTTCATCATCTCACCTGTTATTGGAGTGCTCCTCATCACTCGATTCCCAATCATCATCAACATCATCAGATGGCCGGGAGTCTGGTAAAACTTCACCTCTTACCACAATGCCCAATGACTGCAGCTTGTTGGCTAGATTTGACTCTATTCCACTTGCAAATTCAAACACCACCTATAATACCACAACGACCAAATATAAATACAAATAGTAGGTCATAACCTAAAATAAAATATATATTCTAAATGATTGCTTTTCCCCTTAATATCAATGTTTGTAGCTTTTTTATTGGTATAAGAACAGAGAATTAGCATGAAGTTCACCTAGTATTGCCACTGCAGTTCATGACAACTGTAACATACCACTTTTGTACTATTGACTAGTTTGGTCATAGCTGCATTGCTATCCTTAGGTCTAAATTGGTCGCCTCATAAAACCCAAGTGTGTGAACTTGTAATTTATAGTGAGTAAATTGAATAGATGCCTACATTTTACCATGATGACGATGGTGATGATAATTGGTCACATAAATCTTAAGATATAACTTAAAGCAAAAAAATAAAGCTTAGGATACTAAGGTACTATAATGTCATATTTTCATGGCTGTAAAAAAGCAAAAAGAAGAACAGACCAACTGATGGTAACTAGTCACTAATGTCTGACTATCTATGAACAGAGGCAAAGGCTTGCTGCCAGCTTTATTTAACACGTTCCCGCCGGCGCATTTTTTCATTTGATGCACCACCCGGCGGCACGAAAAATTTATTCAAAATAAACGTTTTTATATATGTACGTTAAATTATCAGTGTCTAATAGCACAATCGAATGCGAAACACCGGTAGTACACGACGCCCGATGAGGCGGTCTAGCGCGAGCCACCGGTGGTACACGCCGCCCGATGGCACAATCAAGCGCGAGCCACCGGTGGTACACGCCGGCGTGAACGTGTTAAAGTTTATTATACTAAAATTAAATGCAAATTTTAATAGGATAATTGTTATGGATTAAACAAATTTTTTTTGCAGTATAGTACTAAAAAATATGACAGAGCCATGAATAGAAATTTCTAAGTAGATAAATTTTATCAACGAATTATTTAAACTTATTTCCTGGTTGGTGATAACATGCTACTCAGGTTCTAGTTAATATTAACCCAGCTCTGCAGGGCATGCAACAAACTGATAAGCAACTTCAACATAATCTGTAAGAGGTTATTATCTGATAAATGTACACTTGAAGACATGAAAACAAACATCACCTACTTTTTATATAACAAACAATTTAATTACCAGTACTTGACGCCTGCTGCATCAAACATTCTCTTCGATGCTATGTTGTCGGTCTTGTGGGAATTTTTGTCAGACAAATATACGACCTCCTTTATTCTCGACTGTATGATTATTTTAGCACATTCATTACATGGAAAAAGTCCAACGTAAATAGTGCAATCTTTCAAATCTGCAGAATTTTTATTGATTATAGCGTTCATTTCTGCATGACACACTGCAAGAAAAGCGATTCTCATTTGACTATTCTGAAGTCTGGTTTCCTTCAATCACAGATCCTGTGCATTATTATTATCCATATTTTTTTCCACACTCGTTTCACTGCTAGCGTTTTCATCCAGTTTGAATACTATTGTAATAAAATATAGGTAACATCAGGATAGTACCAAGAGGCGATGGTTAAGTAAAGATTAACAAATTTTTTTTTTAATCACAACCCTGCTGTACAATACACTGTATTGCGAGTGGCGGACCAATGCAGAAAACAGCAAATTAACACCCAACATCAAAATACAAACATATTTGCCAAATGTATCAAATCTGCGTGGTTCATTTAATCTGATGTTAAGTGATTATTGCATGACAACTGTAACTTGGCTCAAAGTGGACCGCTGCTAGTCCTGAGGGCTAAGCTCGTAGCTTCATATGCTCTGGACACATAGACACCCAGAACAAATCACCAGAGTTGTTTCACAATAAAAATAGGCAGTGGTACTGACCGAGTCAAACCTGGATAGTTACTACCACCACTGATACGATTTCCTTTTGAGAACATTGACTTTTTATACAGTTTACAATTAGATAATATAACAAATAAATATATTTATTACCATTTTGTTGAAATATTTAGCTTTTCAAAGACATGGAGCAAGACAATGGCTGGATATAAATGGGTATACTACTATTGATGGGGATAGTGGTAACTTCCAGGTAGCACATTTCTGAGCCAACCAAGTAACACCTTAGGATTATGAAGAAACAGCCTTGAATGGCACAATGATCAGGTTTGTGTTAATATTTTCATGAGTCACTTAATACCAAATAAGCAGCATACATGTTTTACTATTACCTCACTTTAAATAGGATATAAACACTCACCATACAGAAATTTACTGTCCAACGGTGAGGCAGTATTCTTTCCCCAAGGAAAGTCATCATCATTACATCCTATCGGCATCCCATTATACCTGAAACAATAATAATCAGTTTTGAATTATTATGCTGAAAATACAACTTTATGCAACATACAGAACTACAAATTAATTTTACACCATTCTCTGTGGAAATTTGATGATGATAAAAATTTTGGCATCAGACAATCTCAAAACCAAACTAGTATGGAAGTTGTTCAAGCCAACTACAAAATCCAGTGTAAAAATGCTATTTAAACATAACTGTGATGTGTCTAGTAATATGCAGTTTTTTATTTTCCAAAATATGACAAGTATAGGGGCAGAGGGAATCTACACATCTAAAATTCTAAGTTCACATCAATAAGTAATTTGTTCTAGAAAACAAATGACAATAAAACCTTTTTAATCAAAAGCCTCATTCACTAATCTGGCCTGTACATTTCCCTTCTGGAAAGACCTCATAGAATTTCATAAGAAAAATTATATATATACTGTAAGATTTTTTGATGTACTGGTATACTTAGCCAAATAAAATTTTATTTTAAATATATTTTATGATATTTTATTTATTGAGAAATTTAGTGGAAAATATACATTTGAAACC
>DWHE01000313.1:0-11048 GCA_018247495.1 Satarupa nymphalis | reverse complement strand
TTCGGCTGAGCCAGTTGGTGCCACCATCACACCTGTTTCTGCAAGCAATGAGCTCACACGTGAACCGCTTATCAGTTTGCTACTCTTATAATGATAACAATAATAATAATTGACCGGCAATGTATTACTAAGTCTGATTTTATTCTATTTACTGTAATATTTACGATAAGAACTATTTATAAGAAGTAGTACGTACTTATTTAGTGTATTAAATTCCTATATGAGATTCTTATAAGATCGATCATCACTTTATTTTTATAGTGAATATTTTTACGTACCTATAGTAAGGATGGCGAGACCAAAGATTATGTTTTGCTATATTTTTACAGTGTATCAATCTTCACACAAATAGAAATGTTTGTCTTCATTTGTTGTTCGTTTAGAAAGCGTGCCTTGTTTCAGATAGTCCCTCCGTTCCAATCAGGTGAGTTACCGTTAATTTGTGATAAGTTGTAATGATTTACAATAGTAATAGATGTCAATAGCAATTTATCGCTTAAATAAAATACTCCAGAGAACAATCGTTATTTTTTCTCTGTGAGTTCATACGACTGAACTATGAATGATTTTTTAAATAGTTTTCATCTAATTAAATATTCTATTTGTACTTACTAGGGTGGTAGGACCTATCAAAGTTCGACCGGTTAGTACCACCACCACACCTATTTTGGCTGTGAAGCAACTCTAATGGATTGTGTTTCAATTTGAAGAGCACGGTTTGAATAAATGAGGCGACCAACTTAGTCCTCAGGAGTAGCAACGCAACTGCGACCGATCTCGAAATGGACAATAGTCCAATTCGAAGTTGGTTACAGTTGTCATGGACTGTAACGTTCGCTTAAGCGAACATCACTTAGCTTATGTTAACATCAGGTGAATTGCAAGCCCGTTTGCTACTCTTAAATCGATAAAAAAAAAATATACCGTTCATATTACGGAAGCTACAGATTGCTATTTTGAAGTGAAAGGGAGTACTATCTTCTTCGTTCTATTAGTAGGACATCCCGACCACATTTGAAATTCAACATCCATTTCTAAGTAATTATGTCGAAGGAAAACATGAACGAATTTCTGTTTCAAAATAAGATCTAGAATGTTCTTCTCTATTTAAATTTTGTTAGTAGTGTATCCCAGCTACATTTGATGAGATCTGAACACCGCTCTGCTTTGCCGCTATTCCCAGAAGCAATATGGAAATACCATGTTGCAATATTAACATAGTAGCTATTTAAACCTACATATTAACTAGTGTTAATTATGTTCTTGTGTCATACGGACATTTTATCGAACAATGCCAGGCATGGCGTCTCTGCTTGTCAGGGCACTCCCAATGCTCAAACGCTTGGGCCATGAAAACCGAAGCTCTATTTTATTCTCAATTTTCACAGAGCTGCAGCTTTGTAGCTTAAAAAAAGTATTGGACAATAAAAACATAATCCTTTAAGTCCCTTCTTATCCCGTACCTTCATATAAAGGTTGTTTATGCGTTTATATTTTTAAGAGCGTGATGGTGCTGTGTACACCCTTCCTCTTTACTAGATGAGAGACTTCGAGATGATATTTGAAAAAATTCTAAATGGTATCAGTATTCAGAAACTAAATGAAATATGATACATGAAATTCAACGTCAATAAAAGTTTCTCAATTTCAGCTCCATGTTCTAGCACCTGCTGAATTCTACGGAGTGAGCGTAAATTTGATTACGATCCAAATGCACCGCGCCATAGTGCTGATCTGATAAGCGAAATGAAATGACAACGCAATAACGCCGAGTTGAGCAACCGACACCGGCGTATTGTGACTGAATATTGAGTCTTGAGCACCGAATCAATGCATTATGAGTCAAAGCAGAACAAGGAGACGGCTTGTCTCAGTTTAAAGACACACCCTTCTACCCATTTGCTACTATAGCAACCTATAAAGAATATTCATCTAAAGTCTGAACAAACGACCAATAATTTTAAAAGCTAATAAACTAATTGCATCTAAAATGTTACTATCACAAAACTCAAGTACAATTAGCTCTTTAAACAGGAAATGTCTTCTATAAATTTCTGTAGTTACAATCTAAATAATAAAGCTAAATACGTACTTAACAAAGACATTTACTTGAGAGTCGTCATCTTTGCTCCAGGGGAGGAGCGAGTGGAGTTATTTAAATACGTTTATATTACTTTTAATGTTCGCGATAACCTTATGTAGGAACTTATCTTCTATAATGAATAGAGAAATTTTAAAAGATACGCAAATCCAAGTCCAGCAGCTTTTAAAGTACTTAATTTAATAGCTAACTGTCGGACTTGTCATGGTTAGTGCTTTGAAAGCGTTTTATGCAGATCATTTTGCATATAAATAGTTGGGCGAGCTATTCATAAAACTAGATCTGCATTTAAAGTTACGAGCATTTTCGGGGGTAGTTTAGATTTCATTTTCGGTACTCCAAAAGAATACATTTATTACTTATGTTTCTAATGAGAATAATTTGGAATAAGGATAACCTTAGTGTACGGGGAGTACATGAATGTTAAGACGATCTTGATTTGCTTGATGAGAGTTAATTTGCTCTGTCAGTAATAGAATATTATAGAACTTATCTCATGATGAAAATGAGATGAAGCGTACCTATACAGCATAGTTTCGGTTAATCGTTAATGTTATTTACACAGAGAGTGGCATTTTAAAGCGTGTTTACCCTTATTTGGTTTCAACCCTATCCAAGTTCGACCGGGTCAGTACCACCACCACGCCCATTTCTGTGAATTGTGTTTTAGTTTGAAGGGTGTGGGTGCCGGCACGCTTTGGATAGGCGACCAACTGGGTAATCAGGAGTATCAACGCAACTGTGACCGACCTTGAACTGGATATTGGTCCAATCAACTGTTGGTTACATGGGCTTGTCATGGGCTGCGGTAACCATTTAACACCAGGTGAATGGCAGTCCGTTTGCTACTCTAACACAAATACAAAAAAAAAACATTTACAAACTATCTTCTCTCAGCGGTGTCATTCCCGGGATCTGAACACCTTTTTTTTATTGAATACAAAATGCGATTTGAGTGTTTATACTTTGAACATCGAATTGTCAATAATGCCTGACTATTAGTTAGCGTTCTATAAGCACACAAGAGTACAATTAAAATGTATTCTACTGCAAAACATAAAGGATTAAAGTTGGTTTTTGGAAAAAAGCAGCTAATTTTGTACTTTTATAAAATATTTTTTGAAGTTCTGCAACTTGGACCTGAAATCGAATGAAAAATAGCTCAATGTTTTTTGACACAATAAATTCCTTGCCCGAGACGAAGTGGAAAATTTATTTAAGGGTTTATTAAGTAAAAGTATTCATGAACATAACATTCAAGATAATCTAAGATGATTAAAACCGAAGTCGGTGCCACCGATGACCGCTGTAAGTCAATTACTCCGTCGTAAGCTTTACCTTGAGTCGTAAAATATAAGGGAAAAAGAGAAAAGTTTTTTGTAGCGCCGCCTTGAGGTATTGCATGTAAAATGGTATTTATTGCATGTTAAAACTTTACACGGTTCTTTTACATGTACATGTAAACACATTCTGAATAGTATAAGTGTGTAATATACCATACTTGAAAGTTGACATACTATAATAATAAGTATTAAAGCTTTCAAGTCTTTGTCGACAATTTTTTAATGATATAATAAAAAAAATACTTTGTTGCCAGTTATAATATTAGTTTTTAAGGTCTACGGTGTGAGTTTCATAGTCACGAATATAATATAAACAAATAGGTATATATGTATATACGGAAGTAATATAAAAAAAATAACCAACATGCTCTGGTAACATTGTGTCATTTGTAATGGAAATATTATAAGTAGGAAATGTAAAGTTTAATGGGAATGTTAAATATTAGAACCCCTACCAATATTATAAATGTGAATGTAAGTTTCTTTGTTACGCTTACACGTGCGAAACTACTCGACCAATTATCATGAAACTTTGTGCACATATCCTCAAAGGTATTAGGAAGCACATAAAATACATTTTATTAAAAAAAAAATTCGGAGGGTAAAAAAAATTATTTTGGCAGATATGATTATTTGTCAAAGAATTTTGAAAAATTTTTTAGCAACTTCAATGCCATTTAGCATTCCAGTAAGTATATATTTATTTAAGGGATATAATGCGAGCGAAGCCGCGGGTAAAAGATAGTACTAATATAAAAGTGCCCTATTGCAACACCAAATTAATGTAGTTGGCGCTGTATGTAAAGGCACTAAAATCAACCATCATCATCATCTAAGACCATCAACTTAGTCCTCAGGAGTAACAACGCATCGGTGACCGATCCTCACCTGGATAAATGGATCAATTTGAGGTTGAGGAGGTGATCTGTGTGCTTATTTGATACATATATACCATTAAGAAAGTAAAAAATGGGTTTTAGTTGAAACTTTCTGTCAAAAAATTTGTGCGCTTAAATTAGCTTGCGTAGTTTGCACCTGAAGTGAAAAAGATAAAAAAATAGCTTCTTTAAGTCCCTTAAGCCCTTTAATCTCACTTTTAATGGCCTTAAAGTTACGATTTCACTTTAGTGCAGATGTTTTATTCACCGTTTGTCACCAATAGTAGCTTTTATACTAAAATCAGAGACACTACCATTACCGTACCTAGGTAATATAATATACTATAATAATTTTATACAGAAATTTACACATTTGTATAACAATTTTCTCAGTTTCCTTTTACATGTTGAAACATCAAGTCGGTTAGGCAGTTATGAGCTTTGTACGTTCTTGTAATTACCTCAGAAGTGAACTTTAATAAGCATTTATTTTATTTTACAACACAACGCTTAATAACATTCCCGATTATACTGAATGCATTATTACAATTTCTGATCGTGACGGCCGTAAATTATATTGACGGGCAATATTTTCTCTTTACAACAGCGCGGCTACAAGACAACGCTTTCAGACGATGATTCGTGTCGGGTATTAATTCCAAGTTTATATTCGTAATTCGGAATTTTATGAAATGTCTGCGTTAACAATTTTACAAAGTTACATTAAATGGTCGAGAATTTTAGGTTTAATTATTTTGTAATACCCAAATCGATTAAATTTACTGATAATCAATTATCTCACCGGACGTAGTATAATCATTTATGTTTATATGTATTGACATGTTGCCACTCCTGAGTACTAACTTGGAACGTTTTATGCATCTGTATACACAATCATACAACTATATTTCTTAAGATCAAAAAACTATTTAATGGAAGAAATATATGCCCCAAGTTGACAACCCTAGTCAACCGAATGCAGGTATCTGAGAGATACCTACTCTTTAGGAAAATGTAGCTTTGTTCTAAAACCTCAGACAGCAGCAACATAAATAGTCTGCGTATCACATCGGTTGCCGGCACCTTCGCGGCCGTCACGCGAACATTCCCTTCATTGAAAAAGTGATTCCACATATATCTGTAGTGCCAGCAATTAAATAATCAATAATAAAAATAATCAAAAACTAATTATTTCATGAAACACGGGCAGTTACACTATTTTTATTGACAAAGGTTTTCAGTAAAACATGGAAGAAATACGTTGAATAAAAAATATCATAAATACTGTATTAAATTGAAATAACTATAAATAATAAATTTCTCTAAAAAACTTAACCAATTACTTCTATTTTTTTCACATTAACTCGTGTATAACGAAGTCATCTTCGTTATATTCAAACGATACAAATGAATAATATACTTCAATCTGGTTTTGAAGACGCAATACAGGTTCCTTTAACATGACCTGCGGTTAAATAAACTTTTGCCATTTTCTCCGTAGAACGTAATCGTTCTTGTTTTTCATTTCGATGTTTTATCACGTTTCCGTCACGCGTAATCAACGATGCAGTAGCGATGCCGAATCGATATAACGAGCTACTATCGTGAATGCAAAGATACTATACGTTTCGTAATCATTCCTATCTTATCTATTTACAAATAATATTGTTTAGATTTTCTAGTACCGCGTTAGGCTATAAAGCTATGGCTACGACATAAATATTCAGCATATCGCCGGCCCCTAGCGCTCTCAAACGCGACTCGTCACGCGACCCCTACCTCATTGTAAGAAGTTATTCTACTTTAAATACCCCTCGTATAAGCGATCGATGCGTTTCTGCAGATTAAAGTCTACGACGCCCCATAAACCGTGTTGAAATGAAAAACGACTTCACAGCGAGAATGAAACAAGGCATCGGTTGGGAACTCTATCGGGGTTTATTTTACCGAATTAATGTTACCCGCTTCAGATCTGGTGGATCCTATTCGGTTTAAAATATATTAATTATCTAAAGAAAATTAGAATTTCATTCATTACAATTTCATAAGACAACTTAAAATAAACTTATGAAGTAATGAAAATTTACAGTGAGCATTCATTTGTAATTTTTGAAAAATTCAACTATTTTTGGTTTTTATTTTCAGTTTACAAAGTCAGTGGTTTTATGGATGGTAGAACATGGTTCCGGTTCGATTGGGTTGCCTAATTTCTGCTGTCAAGCGTTTTTTTATTGGTATAACAATGGCAAACGGATATGTAGTTCACCTGGTGTTAAGTGATCGTTTCAACCCATGATAACTGTAACCAACTTTGAATTGGACTATTGTCCATTTCGAGGTCGGTCACAGCTGAGTTACTACTCCTGAGTACTAAGTTGGTCGCCTCGTCTATCCAAAGCGTGCCGGCACCCACGCCCTTCAAACTGAAACACAACTCTCAAGAGTTGCTTCACAGGAGAAATAGGTGTGGTTGTACATACCCGGTCGAACCTGGATAGGTTCTACCACCAACCATGTCTTAAAGATTAATTTGTTTTAACCTGTAAAACCCTAAACACAAAAAACCTTTAAATCGGAATGTAAATCATACGTTTTTATAAACGCTATGGATAGGATAGGATCTTCATTTTTACATAATGTTATATTTGACGTAATTTAAAAACTGGAAAGTGAGAAACCTTAATTACACGATAAGAAAAGTTCATTGAAATTGTCCCGACCCATTAAAATATGCTATGGGCATAAGGTCTCTTGAGAAGTTTAAGTTCCGTAGATAAGAAGAGAGGCAAAGACTATTTTAAAATATCTTATAAGTACCTAACAAATTTGTGAACGATCGGCGTGATTCGACAACTTTCCACCAAACTTGGTTGTGAGTTTTGGGAAGTTCCCAGCCGTGTTTCCAAACCTTATCGTCCGTAGAAGTAACAAGCTGAGATAAATGAAGTTTGGTTGTTCTTAATTTAATGGCTGGCAGGAAGTTTAGCGGACGTGATCGGAAGAGCCTTTCGCCGACCAGTTATTGCCAATTATTACTAGGATCCGGCCATAAGCGATATAAAATTTTATAAGCTCTTTGCACAACTGCAAGGTATAACATTTAACTTGTAACTATGAAATGTACCAGACAGTAATAAGTACTGAAACATTAAAGATTTTTTGTTACGAGAAATTAAAAATTTTGGATCTGTTCAAACAGAGATGAATCGAGTCACGTATCGAGCGTCAGTTCATAGTACGGCCGACAGCTTAGACCGTTCAGCTCCGAACTAATTCATATACTATGACATCCGTAAATTGATGATTTATCCTTTTTTTGGTTACGGGGGGAAATATTCTAAAGATACCTGATCTCTTGGGGGAAAGATCGGGTTATGTAGGAACCAACTAAAACCCCTCAATGGCCACACCCGCATAGCAGAAGGTTCCAGGATCTCCGAAGCAACGCACGCTGCCTCCCTTGCGCAGTGCCCATTTGGGTCCTTCACGGCGCGTATACTAGGAGTGATATTTGTGAAGGCAGTTTGTGGTCACAACAAGCTGTTGACGATATCTAATCTTACTGCCAACACCATTCCTCCGATACTGCGCACTATGACAGGAAGCGAACACGGCGAATTGCTTCGATCGTCGAACGCCTCTGACGGAAACGAATTGACTATCTGTGATGATTTGTCCTAGTTTTACTACTCTGAACAACATGAACAGAAAATTTCTCGACGGAATGAACGCAACCTCAACAAAAAAAATTTATGGTCTTAACATTTTTACTCCTAGTCATCTTTTATCCTATTGTTACCCCGGACTTCTGTATTGCCTTTGATAAGGGGCAGGAAGGTCGGAAAAACACGTTATTCACAGAAGAAATATTCATAGATGTATGAATGTGAAGGAATTTTGCCACTTCGCCATTCAGGACGAGGAAAAATATTTTCTATGTAATGTAACTCATTAGCGGCCTGTTGGTGAATAAGGCGATGCATTTTTGCTTTGAAAAATACAGTGAAGCTTGTAAAACGTGTATACTCGCTTGTTGATGCAACCAACGAGTGCTAATTAGTCGTGTGCAAGAACTCCGGCTGGCTTTTTGTGGAAACCGGTATTCCGTTTCCTTTAGTTATTCTCTTAATGCTTCCCTCGGGAATCTGGTCGGAAGAGAAAAGCTGTGTAAGCCCGAAGACCTGTACTATCTATGTGCAGTTTCTGTTTGAAAAAAAAGACATGCCCGCTGGCGTTAGTTTCGACGCGAATTGAGGTCTAGAATTCCTAACGGAGCAATATATATTTGTCTCGGGCGCGGGTATTAAATGTCCGTTGTTAGTTTTATTGCCGGTGCCGGAGAATCAAAAATATTTTATTCATAATGTATGTCATTTTACAGTCAGGCTCGTGAACAATATTGTACGCGTAAGACAGAAATTCACTAGAAGTTTCTATATCCAATTATTGAGACTGTTGCATTAAAATATGACATACAGATGGTAAATAAGTTTATTAAGAAATCAATTATTAAATTTATTAATATTACTTTTAGTTACTTTAAATTTTTAGGACATTTTAATTAATTACTTTTAAACCTATTATCATACCTACTAATTATACAACAAAAAATCAATAAAATTGGTGAGACTTTTCAGAGGAGGGCGACCACAAACACAGTGACACGAGATTTTTATATATTAGATTTAAAATGTAAAATATACCTTGAACGTAAATGTTTTTCTGTGAATGAATTATTTCTTCTTCTAAATGGCGACATCACCTAATAAATTCTATTTTTTAAAACATTATCAAACGGGGGAGCAAATGATTACTGTAAACTGTGTTGGTACTCTTAAGTACTAAGTTGGTAGGCTAAGTTAGTACTAATACATAAACTTGTATATATATCCAGCGTGTGCTGGTAACCCGTCATTACAACCACTACCTCTAAACTGAACACTAATATAAGTTTTCCCGCTACGAATTGTGCGCATACGATCGCTTACAGGTATTTAACGTTCAATTGTTTAAATAATTTAATACACATCACTCAAAATAGCTAAGTAAATGGTAAAATGTGTATTCGTATATTTTCCCTGGCATCTAGACGAGATTCAACCTACGCACTCGCCTACGCGAGATCCGGAAATTTTTCCTTAGCTTTTAGTACAAAACACCTTTTATGTTGTCAGAATGGTCCCACTTGGTGAAATTCAAAATTAAATGTCGTATAATCTTATTTAGTATCGTAAATCAAAGTACACTAAATAGTATGAAGAATTTGTTAAAACATTTTAAGAATACTTAAAAATTTAACCAACTGAATTATGTGAGGCGAATGCAGACATCGAAATTGATCATAAAGCTTAACTATGGACTTAAATGGTAGACCAGCAGGTCTACCAGGTTGTGTACCAGGCAGCATCTACCTTTATAATTTCAGTGAGTTTTCGATATACGTCCGTAATCGATATGACGAGTAGGAGGCCTTTGAGCAGGCTTAAAATGATTCTAATATTGGAGGTTGGTACGGACTCATTTGTATGGATTTAAGCCGGAAAACAAATTTGGGCGCGGATTAATTGTCGCCTGTGGGCGTGCGTTACAGGCTTTAAAGGGAAAGCTCTTTCTTCGATTTTCTTGACGAACCACATGTTGCCGTTAGCGCTCGGGAAGAACGCGAACAAATGAATGAAATAAAATTAATTTAAATGAGTGACCGTACAGCTGGCGGCTCGGCTAAATAATTAGTTTAGCCATTCAACGAGGTAATGTCGCTAGCATTCTGGGGACTCACCCAAGGGACAGCAATTTGGATGAGTGTTATTACATAAGCTAGTATTTGATTTTTGTACTTTTTTTTTAAATTTTTTAACATTGTTGATAGATCTTCGACTCTACGCTCTAATTTGTTACAAAAAAGTTTACCACTGATATTTTAAGATTGGATTCCGGATAAATAACGCCTCATTGTATTATGTTAATTACATTTATTTTATAGTATTTAAATTATCCCATTATGTAAATTATTACACTACCTCCTGGTCTATTTTAATTGAGCTAAACACCTTCAGTAATCTTAGTAAAGGACTAATAAATGTTATAACACAAAAGCTCCGGATGTAAGCGGCTTAGTTGCGTCCAACGCGATGGCAATTTAGAAAAGCTCGCAAAGGCGATGAATCGTTTAATGCCGATAATTGAAAATGAGAATTATAGTTTTGAATAAACCAATTTTTTATGAAATAATATAAATAGACTCTTGGTTATTTCGGTATAAAAACGAGGTCTTAAAAGCAGAAGCAAAAGGATACCGATACCATCATCAACAATTTAGGAGTGTTTATCAGTATTTAAAAAGTGAAAGAAATAACTAATTCTTTTCAAACTAAAAACTACACGACCAATCTTTAAAACAATTTTACGATTGCTGTTTAAAAAAATAAATGCCAGTTTCGATCAAAAAATGCTTTGAACTTCCTTCGTTGCCTGGAATTTAGAAACTTCAATTTTTGGGTATCGGTAAGCTAAGCCAAAAAACATATTTACTTCAAAATAAGAAATAAATAGCAACATGTTGCATAAACTATCCTGACGCATAGGTTTGTTTAGTGTGTCTCTGTCTCTCGAACTACGTTTCTTGATTTTTGGGTTTGATTCTTGGTCCAGATACATATTTATGTCTATACATATTTGTGTGTAATAGTAACAATTTGCTCTCAGATATTGGCTGGTCGTGATTTA
>DWHE01000312.1:0-11048 GCA_018247495.1 Satarupa nymphalis | reverse complement strand
GGCATCCGAGTGGCCAATATGGCGACTGCCATTTGCACCATTAGAATTTAACAAAATACTCGACAATCCGAATTTTGTGGATATATGTTGTCGACTCGAAATCATTATTTTCTTTTGTTTTATTATTCAGGTTAGGTTTTAATCGAGTCTACCGTACCCCTTGACCGAATTATTAACAAAGATTACAATCGCATTTCTTTTGTTATAGTTCAACAAATACTTCACAAGATGGCGAAACGATGGCTCGAAATTCGTCGATTGAAGAATATTTGGGACAGAATGGAACCAGCGACACATATGGTAAGTCAACAGTAACTTGCTTTGCATTTTACGAGTAATTTTCGTTGAAAAATGACTACGAACACACAGACCGCACCTGTAACGTCAATATATCTGTCTATTTGCAATCTACGAGACACAAACGATACCGTTAGTAATGTAGCAAAAACACATCGCAAGAAAATTCCACTAACCTTGTATTGAAAATAACTATTTATTCACATAACACGAGTTACAAAAAGAAATTAGAGTAGAATAAACATAAAATGAAATAATAATTTAAATTCATAAAACGCAAAAAATCTTAAGCACGAGATGAAAAAAAAGAAAAATGATGATGATAAAAAATTTACAAAATTCGGAAACTTCCGACTCAGTACTAGCTGAAAATACTTAACGTAAGAGATAATCTTACGCATTTAAAGTAGCCGATATTCATGAAAGCTCGTGATGCTATTTCAAGTTGCAGGGAATTTCGAAATTCGTTTAATTACCCAATAAACGCCGTGCCACATACTAATTCGCTCTTAGAGTAGTTATAAAACATAAAATGCCGTAAAACTAACAAACAACTGACTCTGCTCTATTCTATTTTACTCTCCTCTATTTTAGATATTAAGAAGCGGAAATACAATACTGCATTTATTTTTGAACCACTGGGTCGTTGTTATTACATCACAATGTCTTACGTTCTAAAGAAGAATATGTAACTGAATTAAATTCTTACAAATCGCAAACGGGAGAACGGACGTTGCAAGAAGCTACTAGAATATCCTTACTAATATTATAAATAAGAAAGTAACTCTGTCTGTCAGTCGCGCTTTCACGCCAACATTACAGAACCGATTTAAATGAAATTTAGTACACATTACACAGATAGTCTAGAGCCTGAAAAAGGACAAAGGCTACTTTTCAATGCGAAAAAAGAGGTGTAAGGGGTTGAAAGGTGGGGATGAAAAGTTGTATGGAAGTATCGTCATTTTTAGAGCTAGTATAAATAAATCGTAAATAAATAAATATTTATTAAATATTTATACGTATGTGTCTTATTTGTAAAATAATTAGCTTAAATAATTAAAAATTCTACCCAAAGACACTATTCCACGCGGACGTAGTCGCGGGCACATCTAGTATTGAATAAAAATCTTACTTATGGAATGTCGTATATTATATGAATTTATACACATATCTACTGATAAATTAAATTTGTCAAAAACAACTTCTAGCCTAATTTTATGAATGGCTACGGCTTATTATAAAGTTCGTGTATCACCTAAGATTTAATATGATCTTTTGTGAATGCTTAATGTTAATAAAACGTTTACTTGAATAAGAATTAATACTCTATTCGTCGAAATAGTTTGGAATTCCAAGAGAGAGTTAGCGGAAAATTGTTTCAAGATTGAATTGGCTCAAAATAAAGTTAATACTCAACTCTTTTAAGAAGTAGAGAATTTTTTAATACATATATATATATATATAATACTGTTAAAACAACATGCAAATTCATTAAGTTATTCCCGAGATAAGTGTCAGCATATGAAAGGGCAGAGCTCTCAAGGGAGTTCCTTTTTCAGTATGTATGGATACCCTACACATACTGATATTCAATAACAAAATATTATACAACTAGTCAATAACCATACAAAATAATAATAAAGTACAGTGGACTCAAAATTACAGTAAAATTATATAATAGGATTTTATTTTTACTGAATAATTTTATTTACAAAATCCAAGTATTTTCTCCAAACAATAACTAACAGATACACATATGCATACATATAAAGTAAGTACACATGATTGATTATAATTAAGATATAAAATGATGTGAACAATATACAAATACCGAAGGAATCGAAGTTTGAACATTCGTATCTTTAATATCAACATAGAGAAAACTCACCAGCATTTCAGCAATATTCCTTGTTACATTTGCGCCGTGCGATTTAACGTTAGCAAATTTCATTCTGAACTTTTAATAGCTCTGATAATCAATCAGGTCATCAGAGTCGATTGGCTTATTCTATTAGTCTCTTGAATCAAAAAACGACAACATTAAATAGTATTGTCCCAGGCGCCATGTAAAGTAACGGAAGTAAAGACAACATCTGTACTAATAAATTGTAAATTTCTAAAATCTTAAATTGGTGACTATTATCAATAATGATAATACTAAAATTAAATAGACAAATTCCAGGGAAATATTTTAAATTTAATAAACGGGACTATAAATTTTATCGGAGCATTTAGGCAGTCCATTTACAAGAGACGCTATACATGTCTGGTTTTCTATTTTGATCATCGTACACACTAAATCAACAATCTTGTGTAAGCGGAAGTTTAATAGGCAATAAAGGATCATTCTATTTTGCGATCAAACAATAAAGTAGAAATTCCGTGAATTTAACGAGTTTTCCGACCACTATTTACAGGCAAAATTTATAATAGTTACATAACTAAAATTACAAAATGGAATGCAATTTTGAAAATTTATTGATATCTCTGATACATGGGAGTGATATTGATAGAGATTGCAAAACTGAGTAACACTATAAAAACTGTATATGGCCATAACGTTAATGATTTTGGGTGTGAGTCTATATCAAAACCGGGTGTTCTATTTCTCACATGGATGAGAATGAGGACAAGAAAGTTGCGCATCACAATGGTGGTGTTCCATCATTCGACAAAACCATGATTTAGATTAGGCTGATTTTATTACTGTTTATAGAAAAATATAATAAATAGTTGATCTAATGAGATGAATAAGGATATACGAATATACATTGATATCAAAGAGCAATAGATAATAACGCGAACATATTTATACATGGAAACATTTATACTTATGAATGCTAGTAAACACTTCATAGAAATTACTTCCTATTACATTGGACATATTTTAGGTCTGTATTTGTTCAATTGTATTTGTATTTGTTTAATTGTTCAATTTGTTTGTAAGATGTAATTAATTTGTTTCAGATACACTGTATGCCGTTCCTACAGGAATGATCGTATTATTATCGTTTCTGTATGGATCGATATCAGTGCTGGCTGTGGTGGGAAACTTCCTCGTGATGTGGGTGGTGGCCACCTCGAGGCGGATGCAGAGCGTCACCAACTGCTACATAGCCAATTTAGCGTTAGCCGATATTGTTATAGGATTATTTGCTATACCATTCCAAGTAAGTCGCCTAAGGCTCCTTTCCTCTTGTATATTGATTTACATCCGTCTATCGTCAATTGTGTCTCCGGGATAAGTGAAGTTCAAAGCAGACATAAAATACTAATTTTGTCCTCGTGATAATGATAATTATAAGGATAGGAGGTTCTTCAATACTTGTAAATATTTACTTATTATTATTTCGCAAGAAAAGTAATTCGAATGCAGCATAAATTAGTTTAAATAATTATGTTTTTCCACCTTTAAGTTACGAGCAGATATGCCGACATTTTTTATGACGTAGTGTTCAATTATCTTATTACGTCATGCATGTGGTTTAGACTAAAATGTAACTGATGTTCACCCTATTTGGAGAATGTTAAATTATTATTTTTAGCATAAGCCTATACTTACTGTCCCATAGCTAGGCAAAGCCCTCCTCCAAGGCCTTTCAAGTTTTTCTCTGCTGTAGAGATTGTTAAGTATAAGTTATTTTTAAGTAATAAATATAATTTTATTTGATTACTTGGTCCACACCGGTTAAACTCCCAGACGAAATTATTTTTGCCGACATTTGCCACAATCAGCACCTTTTTTATCAACTTACACAATATCTTAATGAATTATATATAATATATACAGGACCTGAACCTTTCTCATGAATAACTCCGCGCATTGGTCAAAATCGTATGAGAGTCCGTTCGGTAGTTTTTTAATTTATTACGTTTACATAGACAGACAGACGCAGCGGTTTTTGATTTATAATATATAGTGAAATAGAAAGTCCGGCGGCCCTGTTACATGAGCCTCGACACTTGAAACTCTCGAGGGGAGACGATATTTGATGCCATCGGAAAATAATTAAACCTGCTCTTTCCCTGTCAGTACAGGCGCAAACTGGTTGGTTAGTACTTATTAGTATAGCAAGACTACACTTATACGCCAATACTGTTATTATTAATTCTGTTATTAATATTATTAATAGTTTATAACGAATGTATTTTAGAAGCTTATAGGGTGTAAATTTTAAATAAATGATTAGATATCCGTGTTATGAATCTGGAAAGTCAGAATTTCGAAAATATTTACGAAATTAGATTTAATAAAAGTTAATTTAATATAATATTGGAACATTATTTTCAGAAGGCGTATTTTAGGATGGTATAAACTGTCTAGTTCAGACCGGGTCAATATCACACTACGCCTATTTCTGCTGTCAGTCAACTGTTATTTAGTTTGGGGGAAGTATTACCCAAAAACATGAGGCGACCAACTCAGGTTTTAGAAGTAGCAACGCGGCTACCCAGAACTGGAAAATGGTTCAATTTTAGGTTGCTTATGGTTTTCATGAGCGGCTTTTATTCGCTGGCATTCGCTGTTCTAATACGATAATTAACAAGTAGGTTTAAGTTTTACAGTTCATTTAAAGTTATTATGTTTGAGTGGTTACACGTAATATTTACTAATCGTGTGGCTAAACTACCTACAACTTAAAATGAATAATATTGACGTGATAATTTTTTTGGCATTTTGGAAAACTTACATTAAGCTTTGGAGCTGTTTAAAGTTTAGGAAACACAAACTTTTAGGTTTAAATATTATACATAAGTTACGTAATATGACGTGAGGTGTCTTCAAACATTTTTCGTTCTCAGTTCCAAGCTGCACTGCTGCAGAGGTGGCTTCTTCCACATTTCATGTGCGCCTTCTGTCCGTTCGTGCAAGCGCTAAGTGTGAACGTTAGCGTGTTCACGCTAACTGCCATTGCTGTCGACCGACACCGGGCAATTATAACTCCTCTCAGGTGAGTCCTACCTAGAAACAACTTCTGCGGACGTTAATGTAGTTACTAGAGTATTATTATATTATTATTTTCTCGTTATCATTTTTCGAGCAAATTTGGACTACAAAACTTTAATGATAATAATTTAAAAAATAACAATAGAAGGAAATTTAAAATATCGTATGACTTCATATTTACTTACTTAAGTAAACATAATATACTAGATTAATGTTTATCCTCATACATTGGATGTTTTTGATGTGTTGTAAATTATTTATTTTCGGAGAATCCAAGAGCCTAGTGTAACGTATTCTTAATGTTATCATCCTAAAGTTATTTCTTTTTAATAAAAAAGAATCTTGGCGCTGTACTCATAATTTAAACGAATTACTTTTGTTTTAATTAAATTGTGGAATCATAATACTTTTGCTTTATATATTCTATTCATAAACTTAGTGTCTCACGGGAAGCTATGGAAAGTTTTGATAGAAACTGCTTCGGAAAATATACTCAACTCGTAGTTATATGTTTTTGGTATTTGATATACAGGCATGCAGGAGTTTAGATTTTCACTGAATTCAAATAGATTAACTAACTTCAAGCGCATTATGTACACATAGCAACTTCATTACTTATTATTATTATTTTATTGTGATTGATGAAACTTGTATACGAAAAAAACACGAATTTTCAAATGTTTCATAGTCGCAGACACAATGACATAAGAAGATAAATACCGTCAAAACAAATGAACAAATAATTTTTTATGTAATGGTTTAGTACTGATTCGAAAATTGTTTGAATTTAGAATTTAAAGTCTAACAATTCTAATATAATTTTATTTGGAAATTCAGGTGTATGTAAACGGATGTACGAGGATGACACTTTTGAACTTATGATGATGGAATGATTGTGTGTTGTCAATCGTGCGTTCATGTTCTTGCAATAAATACATAATATTAGCCGCTTCTACCGTTATAACATGAAAAATAAAACGACAGACTTATTTATTATTGACGTAACGTTAACTCGGCACGCGTATGACAATACTCGTAGGAATGAAGGTTTACTTTTTTATCTTGATGCCTCGACCCTAACAATAGTCATCATATATAATAATAATATCTACTTCTGTAGTACATTTTACAATCAAAGTCTAATTTTTCCATTATGTAGTTCCACTCAGTACGATGTACACATCATAAATTCAATTTGAAATTTCTCATTAAACATATTAAAACGAAATTATTGAAAATGATTAAGGTGTGGCGTTTAGACACAAATTGAAGATATAATGAGGATACGTTATGTCAAATAGAATAAGCACTATACATTGCACTCTTTCTTTATACATATCGGCAATATATAATTGTAAAGTAACACCCGAAATTAAGTTTTACGAATCGATAGTTCAAAACTTGTAAGTTCAATGTAGTGTAATTTTTAAACGTCTATGTGTTACACAACTTTAAAATTACCTAGTTAAGATACCAAAATAGAGCTTGGAATACATTCTTACTACTGTAATTGAAGTTCAAACGAGTTGTTCCAACAAAGTTTTCCAATGTTCCACTGAATTCAGAACACGCAAAAGCTTGGCTTAATACTTCCAAATTGAGTAATACAATTGCATTGTATGACTGTAACAATGAAGATATTTACCAAAATACATTCGGTTTGCCGGTTGAAATTTTCTTGTTCAATAAAGGTTAACGATCCGTATTATTCTGTGTTTACCGACCAAGCTGATTGAATTAATAATTTGGTATGTAGACAATTAAGAACAATAAAGATTTAAAGCAAAACGTAAAATAAATTAGCGAATCCGTGGCCTATTTGTTTTGCTAACATGGACGTTAAAATATCAGAAATACAGATACTAAAGTGCATTTAGTATGTCGAAGGATTTAATATTAAATTATTTTTATTGGAATAAAAATTGCTAACGGGCTTGTTGTTCACGGAGTCTTACGTGATCATTTCTGCTCATGACAATTCTAATCAATTTCAAATTGGACTATTGGCCACCTCGAAATTTGTCACAGCTGTCCAACGAAGTCTGTTGGACGCTTTATAACTTTCTGTTAACTTGAATACTATACTTTGTTATGGCTAAAACTGTATAACCTTAGGCAGTTAATGGAACATTTTAATCCATTACAGCACAAGTTACGTGCCATTAAAACACCTGGCGAGTGTAATAGATCACAAGGTCAAGCAATAAAATCCTTAAACGATACTTGTAAAACTACAAATGGGAGTAAGCTTTGTGTTGTTCGTAGGAATCGTAAGATGAGGAAACAAATGTCCACCATACATTTTTATGTTACTTTTGAAGTAGTAATGGATTAGCCAAGACTTCTCTTTCTTCTGGGCGATATTTTTACATAAGTTACTCGAGAATATCCCGAGACGACCTTATCTACTTTTCTTTTGTTTGTAGCGAAGGTAATTTCTTTTTTTTTCTTTTTCTTTTTAGTAGCAGTAGAACATATCCAGGTTTGACTGGCTCAGTACCACCACCGCACCTTATTTTGCTCTCAAAAAACTGCTGCGGGCTGTGTTTCAGATTAAAGGGTGTGGGTACCGGCACGCTTTCGATAAATAAGGCGACCAACTCAGTTCTCAGGAGTAGCAACGCAGCTGTGATCGATCTCGAAATGCACAATGGCTCGATTAGAAGTCAGTTACAGTTGTCATGGGCTGCAACGTTCGTTTAAGACCAGGTGAATTACAAGCCCGTTTGCTACTCTTATATCAATAAAAAAGTCAATGGGCGACTGTGACCACTTACCATTGGGCGAGTTATCTATTTTTCGGCTGAAGCTAAAATAGTGAACTGTATTCTCGTTAGCTACACACGTGCCAATAAAAAAATTGATAAAACAATTCTCAAAACTCGTAAAAGAAGATGTAACGATTGAAAAGATCGCAATACGGGAAACGCCGACCGATATTCTGTGGTTCTCACTTTGTAGTTGTTAGTCGTTTATTTCCCCACTGAACATTAAAGAAGTTGGTACGAATCAACCATTTCGAATAACAACGTGACTACTGATATAGCAAAAAAAACATCGACGCACGCGCATTGTGATAATATCAAAGGAAAAATTTGGCAAACCTACTATTGACATCTAAGCCCCGTTTCATCAGTGTAAATTTTATCACAATAACAAAGAAGGAAGCAATTATCTTCGGTTTATGCAAATTTGTTTAATTACAACTTTAAGAAATGTTAATGCAACATTTATTCTCTCTCTAACTTTGAAATACTTCGTAGATATATTTGGCTGAATGCGACCTCATGACGGAAAATAGAAAAATTCAACGGGACAAATAGTTTTTAGTACAACCGTTTTAAATGTTCACTGCTAGCCGAATATTGCTTTTACTAATCTCAATTTGGACTCAATGTCATTTAATTAATTGGGTAGGAACGTTGTGTCCGCCATTGCCAAATGAAATCAATACGGAGAAAATTATTCCTGGGGCAAGTAAGAAATAACTATTTTTGTTAATAATTTTTGGTTTCTGGATTTAGCAGCTACAACGTCGTAAAAGTATTTTTTACTGTAGGTAACAATTTTGAACAATATTTCGTTATTCTATTTTAAAATAAAATCAAAATAACATTTATTTGCGCTTGCTAAGGCAACATAGAGGCTAAAGAATAAAAAAATTAATAAAAGTGTCGCATAATGAAATATAAAATGAAATACTACGAGATACACCAGATGTTCTAATTTAAGCTGGTGATAGCAATGCACCTGTGGCTTATTTTGGGTACGATTAGAGATTTTAACATTTAGATTTGTTTCTGTAAAATACACGTACAATTCGTAAATAAACCAATCAATAGTCAAATACACCTAATTATACAATTGGGTTCAAAAATAATTATAGGTACTGCGTATATTATAAATATCGATGCGAAACTTATTTTATCGTTTACCTCATTTTTGCAAAAGTTAGAATAAGTCGATGTTTATATTATAATCATATGATGATCATAATACGCTAATGAAATAACAATGTACAAACACGATTCGCACGCTGCTTCTAACTTTTATCGAAACAAAATTGTTTTCTGAGATTCCCGCCAAAGTGCTCTGAAAGGCTTTTTAAAAACCAATGTTTTCGGAAGAAATTTTACAGCACATTTTCCTGCTATATTAATGTAATGTTTCCCTGTTTTAGCATTTTTCGGCATATAGATTATAACTTTAAATCAAAGTATTTTGATCTTTCAGTGTATAAATTGATAATAATAAATACACGCCAACAAAAATTTGTATTCCATTTTTTTTTTCGCAACTATCATATTTAGTTTTAAAATCTTATTACTGGCACATTTGATATGAAAGTAAAATAAACCTCCAGTAATAAAAAATACCGTAAGCTATACATAATATAAATGTATCAATAAACTGGCATGTCTATAAGATTGAAAGGGGTTAAAACAACGTTCTCAAGAAATCAGCAAGCTCGGATAATTCATCTTTTGTATTTACACAACTCACAACTTCTGCAGGAAACTGAACGATATATCATTGATTCGTTGAAGGATTTCAAATGCAAGCCGATTTATAGGTCAAAACGACTTCAATAAACTCTTGGAATATAAATTCCAAGCCAGTACAAATGTACCGTCATGTTCAACAATTAATCTGAAATACAAAAATACAAAATGACTAAAATGTATGGTTTTCTTCACGAATAGGGATACTTTTTATCTATTTTTGCTACAAACTTATTTGTATTCAAGTAACGTCGAGTTATTGGAATGAAAAATACTAATAAAAATACGGCACGTAATCAGTGAAGACATTAACAATGGTATAAATTCATTTCAGCGGCAAATGCAACCTTCCTGATACTTTTATAAACAGCTTTAAACTAGAGCCATTAACATACTAAATAAATATAGATAATTTTAAGGGTGGTAGAACGTATCCAGGTTCGAAGGGGTCAGTACCACCACACCAATTTCTGCTTTGAAGCAACTCTTGCGAGCTGTGTTTCAGTTCGAAGGATGTGGTTGCTGCACGCTTTGGACAAATGAGGCGACCAACTTAGACCTCAGGTGTAGCAACGCAGCTGTGACCGATCTCGAGATGGACATTGGTCCAATTCGAGGTTCGTTACAGTTGTCATGTTACGTTCGTTTAACATCAGGTGAATTGCATGCCCGTTTGTTACTCTTATATCAATAAAAAAAAGATACTAAAAATTAATAGGCGTTAAGTCAGAGAAAAATTGAAATCATTGGACTAATTGAATTCTCAAGTATCGATTCCACACATAGCATCTCAAACAGATGGCGCTTGTAAAATAATCAAACATGTTTGATTGTTACGGTTAAATGTGTTTGTAAAATTTAGAATACAGAAAATAACTGTTAATAGTTCAGCTCATTTGATAGTGATTCTGGCTGTCGGTCCACGAGTCCCGTGTTCGATGCCTGACGGGCTGTCATTTATTGACAGGTGAATATTTGTACTTTGGTTTTGGATGTTTGTGACTATGTATCCTAGTAGAGTGTGAATGTTTTGGATATTTTAACCATAAAATACATTCAGAAGTGAAGAACGAGCAGCCGATATATAAGAAGTTGAAAAGAAGCTCGTTCTCGGGCATAAACGGAGAACTTTGTTTAGATGGCTGATAGAAATAATTGGTGTCCAAAACTTTTAATGGAAGGGAAGGTAACTATTTGACATTTTTTCCTTTCTTCTTTATCTATATAAATAAAAATGAATGTTGCTAATCGCAAAACACGAGAATGGCTTGACCAATTCAACTAATTTTTTTTCGTACGTT
>DWHE01000311.1:0-11085 GCA_018247495.1 Satarupa nymphalis | reverse complement strand
TTTCACGCCGAAACTACTCGACCGATTATCATGAAAATTTGTGCACATATTCTCATAGGAAGGACATAGGATATATTTATTTAAAAAATTTACGGAGGGTAAAAAATTTATTTTCGCAGATATGATTGTGGAACTGCAACATATTTAACTTCTATACCGTTTAATCGCTCTTCCCGAAAATTTGCACGTATATGTATTTTTGAAAAGGCAGGACAACGTCCGCCGGGTTCAACTAGTACCAGATAAATTGCATGTCTGTTTGCCAACAAAAAATATCTTACCCCTTCTTTTCTAAGTATCTCCTGCGCCTAGCTTCTAAACCGTAAGAAATATATATTGTTTTCAATTCCGGGCTTGCTTTATCATACTCTTCAACTGTCATCAATTCCAAATCACTTACTATTTGCTCAATTTCGGATTCATTGTATACTTTAGAAATATGTCTGTGCAATAATAAATGGGTTACATTTATAACTACATAATATGACGGTAAAGGATAAAACATTTCAAATATGGACTCAACTGATGTGTTTTTGTAAAATTGGATTTAATGTTAACTTATTAAAAATTAATATGGCTAACTAGCTACTAGTTATGTGCTTCTATTTTCGTTCATTATCATACTAATTAATTATTAATTATTTTTATTAGATCTCTATATATAATATAAGCTAATCGCTCACTATCGCGTGACCTTACTATGTTCCAACAGGAAGCCGTCCCCAATAGATAGACAAAAATATAATTCGACATAAAACGTAATAGTCATAAAACGACAATTGAACACAAAATATTGAATATCACTGAAATGTCCTGCACTGGTGCTACAGATTTGTATATTTGTATAATTACGAGTAAGCTATAGATTTAACAATACGTAGTTTGATAAATTTTACTCGTCGTTTATTTCATTTTCCCGTTGCATTTCTTCCTGAGCTTGCACCCATTTATGGAAATCAGAGTGGCATAATACTAAATGAATGTTCCGTATCATCTGCTTGCATCGAATAACAGTGGATAATACAAGAGTAGTGTTTTTAAACACAATGCTTGTCAGGGTGTCGACCACAAAGCCGCGGTTAAATTTAGGTTGACCGAAGTAATCCATGAGAAGCTCTTGCAGTAACTCCTAAAATAATAAATTATTTCTGTATAAAATTTTCACCAAAAGGTATTTATTACCGAATTCCTTTCAGTTACTTTGATTATATTTTTCTGTTATCTAGAGTCGATAATTGTTTATTACAAATATATTGAAAGCTTTTGTTTAATAGTGAACAGAAATAAAATATTGTCCATACAGGAAGGGAAAGGTTTCAGAAAGAGATAGAAAATCACGTAAAACACAACGTTGCATTAAAGGTATTGGAAAAATCGTATTTAGTGGCGATCTCGCGATTTACATATAGCTGATGCTTTGTGTAAATACTAAAGTATAATTTTATGTATACATATACTAATGTATCTACATAAAATCAAACAACTCGTGTTATTACCCCTTTTAAAATTGTAACACTACATTTAATTTTAAATTTTTATGAATAGTTATATTGTGAATCCGCGATACAAGGAAAATTAGAATGGGGATGTTAATATAACAGCGCTTTATTATTTTTAGCGCCGGAACAGATAATTTGGCACTGGTAAGCAATACTGCAAAAAGTGTCACGTAGGTGTCAACTAAAAATTATGTCAAAAATTTAGGCATGACTGTAGTTTTTGTTAACAAATCCTTTCATACCATGTGGAACATGGTCGATGATCCTATCGCTGTGTGCGAACCCAGAGACGATGTGGGGGATCTCTTCTTTTTTTTATCACTAGCCTTTGATCGTGGTGTCCCAACATTTTTCGTGCTTGCCAGAAACTCAATTTTTTTAAAAATAGAATCAAATTCATCAGCATTATCATCAAACATATCTGAAATTAAGTTATCGAGAATGTATAACTTAACTATTTTGTAAAAGTATTTCCATTGTTTTATTCAAAAGAGGAAAATAAAAATTCCTACCTTTAGACCTACAGTTAAAATCTGAATATAATATAATACCTTCAGTATCTTCTTCAATGCCGTCTGAATTATTTTTACTGGCAGGAGCTCGTGTTGCCTGATACATCTCATTAATGACATTTGTGAGTATAGTTTTTGAGGGGCAACTACAAACACACAAAGCATCTACTATGCATAGATCTATGTTAATTGTCGGTAGATCTAATTTTTTGCCGATAGCGTATGCCAATTCCTGGCACTGCAATTCTGAAAATAAAACTAACGTTATAACTAAGCTAATATTATTTGTGCAGCAAACAACTTGACTTTTTTGACTTGAGTTTTATTATCCAAGCCGGCACCCGCACTTTTTAAAACTACGAGTTAAACACAAGTCGCAAGAGAGCTGAACTTCATTTTGGTAGTAATGGCAATCTGGATAGGCTCTACAAATTAAAATGTACGTAATTGAGAACTTATTCAGATTCGTCAGCAGAAACACCATAACCACGAGACGCACGTTTTGTTACAAGGATAACGAGATGTGCAAAAATAATGAGGAAACTAATCTAATCTTCAAGATTAGCAACACAGCTGTAACCGAATTCTAACAAGACAATGATCCGACTTGAGGTACAATAGTCTCTGAACACCAGGCAAACTGCATCTTACCGATTGCTCGTCATGTAGAAATAATAATAGGAAGCAATGTTTTTAAAGTGTGCGTGCTTTTGCAAAAATTTTACATTTTTCTTTTTTTACAATAAGCCATACAACCTTGTTACATAAATATGTACTAAAAGTCAAACATACATAGTAAAGCAGTAACTTGAATACAATAATAAATTGAGTTCACTCTACCTTCACAAGGTGATCCGTGAAAGAAAAGGATAAAACCTTTAGAATGCTTATCGTTCTCGGCGTCCGCCGATATACGGTCGAACACGTGAAGGCATTCTTTTAGGGGATCATTGTTACTTTCTTTCATTGATTTCATTTCATCTATTTTGAATAAAAATACTATTAGGATTTGATTTCTTTGTAAATACTCAACTTTTTTTATGTAAGTTTAAATAATAAACTGGCAGAAGGGCCACATTATAGTGAACGGTCATTGACGACAATGGACAAAAGGCAACACCAGAGGAGTCACCGCGTTACAACTAGTATACTATGGACTTAAGTTTTAGCAGCAAATATGTAAAATCAGTTAGTTTTAAGATCAACAATTTAAAATAAATTTACGAAGATGAATAATATCATATTGTAACCTGCTGCTATTTCCACTTCTGTTCGAAATTTTTTCGGAGATATGTTTTCTTTAGCTGGTGATGATTTTGTTTGTGCCTTGGGACTTTTTGCCTTTCTGCGAAAATTTAATACATCTTTCGTACAAATATTAAAGCAACAATTACATAGAACTACAAAGGTTGTTCAATTTACTTTGCCGGTGCTAATCCTTTTCCGAGAGCTGATTTCATAGCTACAGCTTCTTCCTCCATACACCTGGTCATTAATAAAAATAATTACTTTACTATATAATTGATTATTACAATATACCATTGTTTTTCACGTACTTCCTTACACGTTCCTTAAATTTTTGACTAAAACTTATTATTTCCCATGGTAGACCAGATCCGGGTCTAATAGCTGGTACTAACATCTCTTCAGGTTTGTTATAATATTTAAAGAGCAGTTGGTACGTCTCGTCTTCTTCTTTCCATTTACTGGAAGTATTTAATTATAAATTATTTTTCAATTAATGTAAAACAAGAAATAATCAAAACAACTATCATAAAAAATGTTATTATACTTTACTTACATATCGCTATGAGCAATTATCAATTCAATCGGAAATGGGCACGGATTTGTTAAACCAAAGTACATGTCAGTAGTTTTTGCCCATGGGAGGGTCGGGGGAAAAGTTATGTTTGGCCCAATTACGTGTACAAGAGGTAATATTCCCAGTCCCGTTACGGGTATTGTCAGCCTGGTGGGATTCATATGGAATCTAAATATCAACAAACCCTCGTACGCCATCTATGTATTAAGAAGTAAAAATAATATTAACAAGAACATAACCTCCTAAATATAAAGGATAACCAAGAAGCTTGAATATAAGCACCTCTAAAGTAGGTTTAAAAGTGATACTTAGTAAACCACCTTCTCCGGGTTCGTATTTTCCAGAACTGTCTAAAACTACCATAGGATTTGGACCAGTAGTTTTTAGTCTCAATGTTACATACCAAATGCAAGTTGGTTTGCCACTGAAAACGTAAAATTTAGTATTAAATAATTATTACATTATATTAAATTATGATGTTAAGAAACTTACACGTTTTTTAGTGGAATCGAACAAACAACTTTGTTTCCACATCTCACAGAACCAAAGTCTACAGAAGCAACATTGGACTTCAAATATGGCACCGCACAAAGGGCTTTAATTTGCACAGGAATTGTTACTCCGTAAGGCACCTAGAACAAAACGACGAATTATATGTAATAAAAACTAATTATAACACATACATAAAATACATGTACAAACTATAGAATTAACGCATATACCATATCGCTAGAGCCCAAAACATAAAATTATTCTAGCTTGTTTGAATACCACATAAATTACACCTCAAAATTAAGAAAGTCCTTTTTCAATTCAAACCACAGAAGATTGAAAGGGGAATGTTCGCATAAGTTTGTTATTCTAATTACATCACAAGCTGAAGAAAATCATGTAACGCATATATTTAAATGTAAAATAACTATAAATAATGTTACGTTACTTCTAAATTAAACGACGTGGCAACATTTTGTTCCAGTTCAGTAAAGTCAATAGATGTAGGCGTAAAAATTACGTCCAATTTTCCTTTTTCACCGGGACCTAATTTTCCACATAACTTTAGGCTAAGCCACGTAGGAACATTTGTGCCCTTTGCGAAATGTAATTTTGAAGCGATTGGTCCATAATTAATTACATCAACAGTACATTGCACCTGGAATCCAGTTAGAAAAAATGCGATTAAAGCATTTTAATAAGACGCTATAAATCTATTTTCCATTAGCTATTCTGTTTACCGTACTTCCAGTGATTACCACACCGAAATCTATTATGTAAGGTGTTGTTGCAAATCCTGAAATAGGTCCCATTTTTGTAGAAGTCGAATATGTATTTAGAATTTCAGGATGCTTTTTGACATGGTTGACTAATAACATCCTTTCTATCGCCAATTCAATATCCATTGTTGAAGGATATCCGTCCTTAAACCATAGTAAATAAAATAGATTACAAGCAACAAATAATTCGAACTTGTAAACTATAGATAATAACTTCGTTACCCAAGATGAACATATATGCCAATCCAGATTAAGATTTGGATCTTCAAAACATTTTTCACTCCGCGCTGAATTTAAATGACTGGTAATATCCTTCGAAAATAAATCATTTATGGATTCTAAATATTCGGATGTCAGTGCAGGAATAGCCTTGTACCCCAGTTCCTGATGAAGCTTTATAAACCAGAAAATATTGTGGTTATCAAATTGAAATCTCAGTACAAAACTGCATTTATAACATAGGTTTTCGGGGTTTAATCATATACGCACTGTGATAAAATTAAATCCAAACAAAGGTGCGTGTGTTTTCGGGTGGGTTACGCCAATGGGAACAAACTTGTATGTTATTTTTAATGCAAAATAGTGCGTTGGATATTTTATTTTGTGAAAGCATTTCCATAAATTTTCGATTCTGTTGCAAATACACGTTTTTCTAAATGCGGCAATATTACTCATATTCATACTACTTATAAAAATAATCCATTCCTTTAATGAGCACCGTATGGATTATATACCATATAATGGATTTGGCCTTCACTGGTGATGCATTCCTTTTTCACGCCTTGTGTGTTACCGAACTGGCTTGTAAAGCCGTACTGGCGTTCGGTCAAGGTACGTAAAGAGCCGCATGTGGTAATTATCTCTAAGCAATAGCCCACTACCAGCTTTACTATTAAAACAGTACTATATAGTATACTTTTTAACTTACATTAGCGATATCTGGTCTTGGTAAAGATAAGTAAATTTGAGGGATGACTCCCCAACCAAACACTTCTATTGGTACTAAAGGAAGATGCCCTATTTCTAATAAAAATACTCTATTGAAAAATCCGCTAACTCCTGGCCTCACTTCAATTTTAATTTCCAATTCTTCTTCAGGATCTACTGCTCTTTCATCGGGTATCAAATTAAGGATACATCCATCGAGGCTATTTTCAATTTTTGGCTCGTTTACATAAGTCTTGTATTCGAAAGGCAATTGAGCTGTGTTTGTTATAACTAAATTTTCTGTAGCATTCTCATGAAAAGATCTTATTTTGAAATTTACCCTTTGAGTATTAATTTTATACATAAGATCAGAACTTTGGCCAGTAACTATAATTGATTCGGGTGGACCACCTAACACTTCACATTCTAAAACGGCACGAACATTTATATTTGGTTTTGGTCTAAAAATTATTTGGACATACTGACTTTCATTCGGTTTCAATAATCCACGATGTGGTGTTAATTGAAGTATATCATTAATACATAAATATTTTTGTGATAAATTAGAAAATTTTGATATCCATTCAAACTCAGCATCATAATCTATGTCTATTAACGGATTAATTTTTTTTAACATTTTTTTCTTTAAACATTCGAAATCTTCTTCTTCGTCAAGTGTAAAAGAATATATGGTAGTAGGTTCCGGTACAGTACATGCCAATTCTTTTGGGAAACACTCAAAATCCAATAATTTGTCAGCTGTTGACCCTGCAGGCGTTCTACACGCCATAATTTCATGAAGATCTGCGACTACGAGAAAAAATATCTAATAAATAGTATCTAGCAAATAATTTATAAGTTTCAAGCATAGTAATATGTTTTATAAAAAGAGTTACCACTAGGTTCGGAATCAATTGTTGAGGTTTTAACGATTTTCTTATTAGCTGCATCTAGCTTCGGCGCGTGACTATCCTTTAAAACAAATTAAAAATTATTGATTCTAACTATCAAATATCACCCAAAAAATTGTATTACTTACTGCAGGAGTTATAATATATTTCTTCCAATTAAATCTATAACATGCTAGAAGTGGCGTAACATTATGAATTTTTATAGTTCTGCTTTCTATGCTCCCATTTAGTATGCACTGAAAATCTACTTTTGGTGACAAAATAAATATGTTTGGGAAATTTATTTTTCCTATCAACTTTATTGCATCCTAGAAAGAAAATGTATTTGAGTTAAATTCGGAGATGGAATATAACGTAATTAAAATTAAATGTTACCTTGTTCTTATGTCCTTTAAATTTGACTTTCATCAGATCACAATATACTCTAGATTTTAAAGACAAATGCTTTGTTGTATCGAATAATATTTGTATTTTCATTAATTCCTGATCTTCCAATCTCTCTTCAACTAAGTGCGTGAGATTAAAAGCTAATTTGATTTTATTAATGTCCTGAAAAAATTGGATAGGCCCTTTCTGTGCGGGCTCCACTGGTTTTAATGTTAGGTAATCAATAAATTCTCTAGAACGTTGTGGGCCGAGTTCACTGAAGATACTCGATAATTTTAAGTCAGTCTCTTTATAACAAATGCAACCACATAAGTGCTCTTCATGAGATGGTATCTTATATGTGCTAGTTTTTTGGATGATGACAAAAGGGGGCTTCACACTGATTTCAAAATCCAAAGGTAGTTTGGACACATTTTTTATTGTTAAGATGTCTGCAAATAATCATTAACAAAAATTTTAATGACTGTTTTTAAGTAATTTCGTGCTTCGTTTTATGCTCTTTATGTGCTTTAATGAAAAATGCATGTCATAAATTTAGTAGCACATCATTTAGGAGACAATATAAAGAAACACCAAACAAAATAAATATTTATAATAAATGTATAGGTAGAGTATGCAACATAATAATACTGGAGATTAAAACAGAATGTCACGCGAACGTATAAATATGTACCTGTAAGTTTATAGTATTCGCTGTAAGGTCCGAAATCGTATTGAAAGTCTATAACGGTAGTCGAAACTTCTATTTTTGGATCAACGAATTCTGCTATAATTTGACATTCCAATAACAGCTCTTTCTTATTAATACCTTCAACACTACCGACCAAATACCACATTTCTTTCACAGTTGATGCTTTATAGGATAAACCTGTTATAGTCAATTCAACCTTTTCACCTGCTGCCATTTTAAATACTTTAGGGTCCAAGTTAAAGAACCCACTGTAAAATTATAAACATCACTTACAATCATAAGTACTAATAATATGTATTAATATATCAATAGTATCTTTTCTTTATTGTACATACATTGTATTCTGCTTAGTTTTGGGTGCTTTATAATGCTCGCTCCATTCCAGTACGTGGATCCGTGTACCACAATTCTCCATGAGCACTTTGTAATTTAACGGAATTTTAGTAAAGTGCCTACCTACGACAACTTTGTCCCTAAACTCTCCAATTAATATACTCGTTCCAATACCAGTCGCGGAAAGTGGTACAAGCTGTAAACAAATTTTCTTAGTATAATAATTATTGTTTGAATAATTTGCGAATACTGCGCGTTAAACTTAGTGGAATACGTCAAACATACAATTACTACAAATAATTCGAATAAATAGACTACTATATCAATTAGCAAAATTATCGCATCACTAACAATATCTTTCACTTTCTCCAATTGGATCATGGCTTTGTTTGTGTAAGAATCAGCATCAATGAGATACAACGTAAGAATCACATCAGTCTCTGACTCGGCCTCTATATATCCCTCGGTTGGACTTATTTGCCATCTTCCATCACGGTTTACCTACAATATAATACGACATTTTATTATTACCAATATCTATCAGATGAAATTTTTTGTTATCGAAATGGTAAATATACTCGTATTGTTATCTCATACAAATATTAGCTTTCTACTAGAAATAGCGGCAGGTACAAATAAATCATTAAAATATTTGATTTCCTCCATGTATATCGTAAAAGACAATTACGTACCAATGAGGCTCTATAACGGACCCTCACGGGTGAATCATTGCAAAGAGTTAAAGATTTGCAGGTCCTATTCAGCAACCTTACTTGACCCCAATGTAGAGCGGTAGGACTGCATGTGACAATGGGACGCACTCCACAACCAGTTATGTGGCATATGTCTACTGGAGTAGACAGTCCAAACAAATGCATCCTATGAAAATAAAATGTCACTATTGATCTATCATTTATCGCAAAACCGACAAATTTCTATAAATCTCGATAATTATTGTCTGAAATACTAATTTTTTTTTATAATTATTCTCTCTCTCTACTATCCTCTTTCTCTACTCTACTATTCTCTTTCTCTACTAGTAAATAAAAATATAGAAAAGTTGTAACGTTCTCTGCAGTGTTATACAATTATCGTATGTCAAGATAATTTCAGCCGCTATGTACCGGAGCTTACAGAACATTGCTGTATTCTATTTTTAGAAAATGTTGGGTAGAATGCGAAAACACTAGTCATTACAACTTAATCATAATAATGCTCCAACTATAGGTACTCCCACGTAAGATTGGATGATACTGTCAAAGGTCTTGCTAGTATCTTTACAATTTAAATATTTATTTGCTATTTCACTAGATGAATAAAAGTTTAAACTAACGATATCGGCATACGTTTTAATTTGTCGGTTTACCTTAAAAAATACTCTTGTACACCGAGTACGCCTGTCATGATGCTAATGGGTATACGTAATGAACTATTAGGTTCAATAAAACCCTCTTTCACACCGATATTCACTTCCAACGTTAAATTTTCCTGAAAGCCAATTAATAAAAAAAGTATTACGAAGATTTTAAATTAATTGTGCTAGAAATATGCAATATTCTAAATACCTCTGGTTCCTCTATGGTGAAATAGCCTCGAAAATTATTACTGTTGATAAAGATTTCATGTTGATAGGCGAAATCCAAGAAACAGGCACGCAAATTAATTTCCGGCGCCGGAGTTATTTCAGGTACCAAGGCGTTGAATGTTACAGGAAGTGTTATCGGTGGACTGTCCGATTTTTCTAATTCTAATTCCAAAAACGTTTGATTCGCTCTGATCAAATTTGCCGTCAGAGTTACCTAAACAGTAAACATATGACTTTATATGAAACAGTAAAAAATACATCGTTCATAATTTTCTCGTGTTGGAAGCAGAACACGGTGGTAATAATAATTAATGACGCTATTAGTACGATAACTAATTATAAGCTTTCTAGTACCTTGCCAAAAGTATAACAGGATTATAAATGCGACACAAAGCCGCATCATACAGCGTGTAGTGTATAGCCAAATAGTTGAGTACAACAGATACTTTTTTTTTTCAAATGTTATAAATTCGTCTACCTTCAATGATATTCGAGAGCTTGGTTCGATGCTAATTTTGTAAGGTTCAATGCTAAACTCTCTTGGCCACTGCGGTACTTTTGGTTTAGGGATATCCGTCACAGCATAGTCGGTTAGAGTGATACTGCTTATCTCAGGTCCATCCGATGATATTTTAAGTGAACCATTCACATGGACTATCGATTCATTTACCACATCTACTTCTAAAGTTTTCGGCACTCCTGTTATCGATTTTAAATTAAACATTATATGGGCATTTGCTTAAATTAAATAATATTGAAATTTAGCTGACCGGAGAGACGTTTTCCTTTTAAAATTTAAATAAATTTCATATTTTCGTCAAAAATAACGAAAAAATCCACCAGGTATAAACGGGAATCTAAATCCACTCACTCAAACACACAAATTCATCAAAAGCGGTCTAGCCTTTCAAGCATAATTCAGTGGCATACGCAATATATAAATAAAGATGTCCAAATCCCAGAAATATCTTACCTATGCTCACCATTCCGAAGTCTAAACATGGTATGCTGAACTTTAAAGATGGATAAATTACGACACCCCTAAAATGAACAGGAATCTTATTATAATATCAAATATAATAAAGTACTAACACTGTGTCCCGATAGCTTGTATGGAATGGTGAATGAAACGATAAAGGGGCTTCTG
>DWHE01000310.1:0-11091 GCA_018247495.1 Satarupa nymphalis | reverse complement strand
CAACCATTGCATTAGCAAATTATGTGCTTGGATACGTCAAGAACGAAAAACTGAATAATCAAAAATCCTAGTTAGTATTATTTACGGACACTTTTCTTATACAGATGCTTTTCCTGAAAGAATAATAATAAATTTATTTATTGATGGGCAACAACGTCAGAAATTTACAAAAATAAATTTAAAATCAACTAAAAACACAAATCCGATAAATATAGGAAAAACATAATACAGCACATGTAATTTTATAAGCTTTTACAAGTATTTTAAAACCATGTTGCAATTAATTTGTACAGTTTTATTTTTCTAAAAGTATTCGAGGAAATTCGTTTCTTACTCCTTCGCTTTAACGTGGTTGTGAGACAAGTCCACTCTCTCCACCCTAAATCACAGAGTTTCAGGAATATAAAAATGATAAGACATTGTTTAAGGTAAGGGTAGGGTTTTAATGTCAGTACACGAGGATAACAGCCAGGATAAAGTTCACGATGGCAAGGAATCATGCGAAGGGGTTTGCCGTTTGATTTTATTTTCCTATCAATTCGGGGGTTGTCTTTTAACAGTCACACTTTTTTTTCGCTTCGAAGCATTGAATCATTAATTGGTGAAAAATTAAGTGGAGTATCAAGTAATTTTGTAGGCAATGGAAGTAACAAACGTAAGATTGACATCAGCTGTATTGGTAGATTGGTGGATTGCTAAATCATCAGTCGTATTGAAACTTGGGCGTTTTAGTCCTACAATTTTTGGGTGGTTTAAAAACATGTTTCGTAGTTTCATTGTACAGTCTTTCTAGCAACCCATATGAAGCTGCGTTATGATGTATTCTTCATGTATCGTCTAGGGCTTCAAAACGTGTCGGAATAAGAGATCCATTTGCACAGGATGTAGAATTACAAGATATATATATACTGTATCTGTATAAGTAGCGACTTAAAGTAATTTATCTAATACGTGCTAGAATTTTGATTCTAGCTCGACTATTCGAAATCCAGAGCCGGAGTTATATTTAAATTCTTGTGAGTTCTCAGACGTCTTGAAAATCAGAAGGTACTAATTTATGCAGAGTGTACTATCCAAAATATTAAGGTTCTTACGAGGTTTGACGTATCACATCATCAGCATATTTTTGTTCTAAGTTCGTTTTTTACGGTTTAATGTCAATCGGTTTATGGTTTATCTTTTTAATGTATACCTTTAAAATAATAGGTATCAAGCTATTTATTATTTTTACAAACTTTTATTTTGGAGAATAAAATTCACATTAGGGTCGTGAAAACAAAAATAGATTTCGACAGACTGAAATAACCATTCTATTTATTGTATTATTTAAACGTTTATAGACTACAGATGTTACTTAGCAGCAAGTCGACTATAACCCGGTTTATTTTAAACCAGAAATTCTGAACCAATTAAATGTAAATGACTGAGAAACTTTAGGAACAATAAAATTCAGAGACAATATCCGCACGAACGAAACCTCTTAAAACAATGTGCATTATATTGCTCGCAGCTCCCTTACCTGCCTCCCTCTCAGGAAATAAAAACTTATCAGCTAACTTTCTTCCCGGTTATCTCCGAGCCAAGTAAACACTTTTTATTTTACGACCTACCCCCGTTTTACTACGGACCCTCTACGTTACCGTTTTAAAACTATTCCAGACTGACTGTTAAGTTTTCGTTTGTCTTCTAATCTCAACTCAAAATTTTTAGACGGCTAGGATTCGGATCTGAAAACATTTATCAATTCATCTTTGATCTTGTTTTATGATTCGGTGATCTAAGCTATTTCTCAAATATTCCATGTAAGTGAGCATTCATCTTGGTAGAAGATTGGACTATTGGATGTTATTTTGATTTTTTAATTGTTTGAATGAAAGTGGTACTGAGTCGATCGAATTTTCTCATTGCATTTACAGTTTATAACTGCAATTCTAGCCTTAACTTCACATAAAAGTAATTTTAATCGAACATGTACAGTATTCGTGAAATGTTTTAAACCCTAACCAAAACAAGTCAAGCGAGTAACACATTCGCACGTGTGATAAATGCACGCTACAATTAGTGTGAGTCATTTATGGGGAGGGAATAGGGTACACGTTTAGGTGTTCAATTTGCGAATTTACATGAAATATCTATTGCCTGATAAGATAATTTAACCTTACATATAAAATAGAGGTTTTCTGTAATTATTATTGTACATACCTACATACTATGTAATAAATAAATGTTATACGATCTGCGAGCAGAATAATAATCTTTCATATTCGGTTGGCTCAAAACGTTATCAAAACACACTAATATTTGGAGGAAAGCCGTCAACAGCCCATTCTTTACGCTCATTAAGTCGGAAGGACGAGGAGAATGCCAGATAATACGTACCTGCGAAGATGAATCATTTTTAGTGTCCGACACGATCCACCGCCCGTTCCGCAATGGCCAATAAACACGTAATAAAAATATGAAAGGCACACTAAAACGTCATTATTATTTGCCAAATGTCCACCTTTTGTTAAATGGAGTCGTCAAATTCGCATGGTCACGTCGAAGGGTTAAATGGTAACATTTCTTTTACAGTGCCATTAAAATCGATGGGTAAAGAACGTGTGCCCTAGAGCCATAGCAACGAACAGAACGTATAATGTTCAATCGCCATGGATATCATTTGTATAAACAATGGTAACAGTATTAGAGAACAAATTGAAAGAAATCATTTCACTTTACTAGATATGGATAGACTAAGAATAGTAGAATTATCAGATGTGGTTGTAAGAACTATTCTAAATAATATTTTTCGATTTCAATAAGATTATACCTAAGTTATTAAAAAGATGAGATCAAATATTGACAAGGTTGTTCGCTCAGTGAGTATAGGAGTGGTTGAATTTAGTGGTAGAGTCAAATTACTTTTTGTTTTCTTTGGGAATGATAAGAACGAGTACCTATAATATGTCTACATTCATCTAGAAAATTCTGTATCGCTTTTCGTTTTGCTGTTCGCGATGAGACTTGTCTGTAAACTGGAAAATTTTAACGTCGTCAACTTGAACATGTGACAAGTTAATTACGTCGTTATAGTTATGACGTATACCTACACCAATTTGTATGCTTTCGTCGTGTATAATAAGTGCTTTACGGGCGTATTCGATTAGAATCAAGAACGTCGATTTATTATGAACATGGAAGTTTCGTAATAACTTATAGTTCGTGCCTTCAGTACAAAAATTATAGGAAATCTGAAATGTAAATATTTATCTAATACATTTTGAAGCACTATCGTGAGCGAAATTCTCTAGGAGAGCAATATCAGAAGCTTCCTACTCGAAATTTTAATATCGCCATGATTTATTCCTCCTACCGTTCCTAAGAAATTATCCTCGCAAATTAATCGCAATATCGGGACTGGCCAACCGTTATTAGTACCTTCTATAGTTGCCAAGGTGTTCCACCCCTCAATAAATCTTGTCTAATTTGTGTGTAATTACAGGACGGCACAGTTCTCCTTGTAACAAGGAGTGCGTACCAGCGGGGAGCAAGCGGCACGTGCTTACGCGTGCCTCCAAACTTTTTGGCTTCAAACGTCCTATACGACTATTTGTTATTATTCGATTTTCAACCATAATTACTTGATGCATAAGATACAATTTCATGTAAAGGATCGTAAATTATAGAGCGTAAATAACTTGGTGATGGCGATTTTACTAATTTCACTATTATACCTAAGGGCGAAAGTAGAAATTCCGGTGACGAAACTTTAATAGCAAATTTTGCTTAAGAGAAATAATATGAAGTAACGTGCCGAAAGGTCGATTTTGTAACTTAGATAGTAATGTGTTCTTTGACCCCTCGATGAGATGATAATTTTAATATAGAAATTAGAAGGGTGCACTATTGCAATCCAAATTAAAGTTGCGTTATTATTCAGTAGACCCTTGTTCACGTATCCAGAGGACACCAAAACGACGCTTCAATTAAAAGGGGTTATTTTTAGAGCAGTGAACTGTTAAGTTAAGAGATCATCACAATTGTTACTAAAGAGCTTGAAACGGTTCCTTTAAGCGAATTCACCACAAAATCTTAAAATTCCGCTGTAGCACAATGCTTAAAGCAGCTTTCGCCGCTGCGTCAGACTTGTGCATTCCGGACCAAATGCTGTCCTTTTGCTCTAAGCCCTTTATCCCTACATAATTAGTGCAGTCGACTCTATGTGATGAATAAATCCACACAAGCTACAATTGCCGTTTGAATCTGACAAATAAATCTGTGTCATTTGCTATACATTTGCCGAATAGTACACTCACTGGAATTTCTGAATGCCGAACGAAAAGTGGTCTTACATTTGTTGAATTTAACGTTTTTATTCGAATGGACGTATGTCCGCTTTCACAGAATGCTGTAACCCCAAAAAAGTCGTTTGGAGTGTCGATACGAGTCTGTGTACCATTTACGAGCTTGATTGAAATTTCGCAATCAACAGGGGGAGTATGATCAAATTATTCGTGTACATTTTTGCCCTCAAACTTGGTGAGGTTATTCCATTATAATGGCCCTTGGAATAGAAAATTTACGGGGGATTTAAGATTCTAATCGTGGGCCACTCGGTTGTTCAAAGTGATTATTCGAGAGATAACGTCCCGGCTGGAGTGGGTCGTCCCACGCGTCCAGCTACACCCGACCCTTGTGCATATGTGTACTGCGGAGGATAGTATTTTTTCTGGTAGTATACATTTTCTATTGAATTATATTTTGACATTGTGAGTGTACACTTAATGTAAAATTCTCGCCATATTTAACCTAAAAAATGTTTTTTTATTATATTGTAATTCATGTGACTTGTAACAGTTACGCAACGAAAATTCATGCAACTCATTTTTGTTAATTATTCAAAACTTTTAATTTTCTTTACATTTTGTAATGAATAAAATCTTTTTTTTTCACAAAGAAAAATTTCATTTTTAATTTTTAAGCTCACAGCATACGTAAACATTGCAACTGCTTTGTCTTTTTGTCGCGAGCACTTGCGACATCTAACAAGCTTTAACCTACAAACTTTGTTTCGCTCACATTAACATAAGCTTTAATTTTACGGAGAGAACTGTGAGAAAGACTAAATTCACAGCGCACTTTGTAAATATAGACGTATTTCTTGTTTATTTCAAAAACTAATGTGAATAGACGACATGTATAACTCACAGTGGAAGCCGAGATTATGATTCTTAGTTACAATACTCGAAAACAGCTCGGAGACGTTAGTTCTGTGTTCGAATTTGAACTTTATGTGCTAGGTGAAAAGTGTATATTTTTATTACCTGAATTGGTACATTAAAGTTGTTCTGGGTCGAGAAGCCGTGTTCGCAATGCTGCGACACATTTTTCTCATTTCAAATGCATATTTTATGGGGCACGAACGCATAATGAAAGGAATCTCGTTGAACAAACAAATTACAATATCTGAAGCTGCTGTATGTTACTGTGTGCGCTTTTGTTGATTGATGATGTTTACAACTTTTTCTGAAGGCTTTCTTTTCAGATTTTTCGGAATCGGTAAGCTAAATTTTTCGGGATTTATTATGGGACTGATAAATGGGTAAGGAAGAAATATACATAATTGTTATAAGTGGTGATAAGTAATCATTGCAACTCCTGAGGACTGTAACCAAAATCAAATCCGATTACTGTCCACATCAAGTTAGGCCACAGCTGAGTTGTTATTCCTGATAACCAAGTTGGTCCCCTCATGTATCCAAAGCATGCTCTTACCCACACCCTTTGATCTGAAATACAATTCGCTTCACAAGAAAAAATATATATGTGATGGTTGTATTGAACCTATCACATGGTTGGCTACTCCTATTGAGAATCATCCCCAAAAGCCACATTGGTTCTTTTAGAAAATTGGCCGTCAGTTAAAAAAAAATCGATATAAGATAGTCGTAATTGAACGTCTGTGTAAAATTGAAACGTGGTTATCACTTTAGTAAATTGCTTCGATATTGCGACAGGTTAATACCTTTCTATTTATATTCCCTATATATTTTCTCATATCTTTAATGCGTTGGCTGGCAATAGTATTTACTTAATGATTATTGCGCTATGAATTGCGACCCTCATATAAAGTGCAGATGTCAAGTGTTAAATGTTCTGCTAAGAAAATTCTGTAAGAAGATTTCGTTTGGAGTGTACTCACAACTCACTATTTTTATCACATACCACTATCACATTTATAGACCATAAATTATGACTTTAAAGCTGTTTTTTTCTTTATGCAGTATTATAATTTCAGAGGAATTTATCTAAGGCAGTATGATAAAGTTCATTAAGGAATAGTTATAGATGTCTATGGGTTACATCATCTAACCCCCTATCATTATTATTATTCCACAGATTAGTTTCAGGATCAATAATAACAACGTGTTGTTAATCGATAATACTTTTACATTTTATACGCGTTAGTTTTAAAAAATACATGCACCTACCACATCGGCTTTAGCGATGTAAATCATAGGTTAAGCCTGTTTATTTTTAATGTGTTATAAAAGGCTTAAGTTGGGTTGTACAGCTGATAAATAATAAGTTTATGCCGAGAAAGCGGTCGTGATGAGATACGGAGCTTATTACAATAATAGCTTGCGTTGATTTGTACGTGCGAGCTCTGCTTGGTTTTAAATCCAGTCTTCGTTGAATCAGTTACACACGAAGAGATTAAAGCTTGAAAGTCTTCGTTACACATGGCTCTTGTGGTCAGTCTTCGACATACCATCATCAACAGTGAAGTTTATGAAAGTAGGTAGTGTTCGCAAACCAGACAAAAGTAATATGTCAGTTCTTTTTTGTAACGCGACTACAAAGACGTAAGAAAAGTGTAACGAAAGATTGTAATAATAATTGATTAATAATTATAGATTTATTTAATCTTATGATATATTTTAATTATTATCTGGGTAGTGGTCAGATAAGTAAATGACAGTACAATATTGGTGACCGTTGCATTCGAAGTTTGGAGTGACGTCATAAGTGGGTGGTTGTGGTGTACCAATTACTATTACTTTTCGAGGTATTGGGTAACCCCGATGAGATCAGCATACTAAAATATCTATGTCGTCGCAGGCAGTAACGGAACGGTAGCTGATATGAAATGGAAATTAGGAAAAAACCTCTCTCCAGACCTTTACTTAACCAACACATAAATGTCTACCTCAGACGGAATTTGAAAATGGGACCTTTGGTTCGTCGAGTAAACCCATCAATATCAATAGAAACCATGCAATGTTACAATTTTCGGTCTGTGGCAGGTAGTACTTAGAATTATCAATTAAAATCAACTCTAAGTTGATTGGCTGTAAATTAAACACAATACAAAGGTTTTTTAAACTTTACCATGTTTACCATATCCAAGAGGAGTATATCGAGCCTCGTGTATCTTCCATCCAATTTTTCCGTGTGTCACATCAAATGTTATATTTGGTCATTGGAGTTTTATCCGATTATGGCTACTGTAATTGCCCTTAGGAAAGTTAAATGATAATTCCTTGGGTGGCTACCAACTGCATAATGCAATGCTTCTAGCTTGGCAATTATTTCAGTAGTTTCTCTAGAATTTCGAGTAATGATATCTAAGGTACGATTTACTAAATATTTTAATACATTCGCTTCGATATAATAAGCATGCCCAACCTTGCTCCTCGGAAACTGTATTTCGATTAAATCTATTAGACTGAATTAAATTTTCTGCATGTACATTTCATGGGTTTATTTTGGATTTTGCATCACTCAAAAAGATAAATTAATGACTTTGTATAAGAAAAGTAAACTGAATGTTAAATGGCTAAATAATTCAATTAAGAATAATTTAATATAAATACGGCGCAATGAGTTTGATAGTATCATAAATGAAAACAAAAAAAAATTATTATTTCAAAATTAAAATTGAAACGAAGCAGCGAAATGATGTTCACTTATTTGCTGGAAATGTTCGGCACGGATACAACGATGGGATATTATCTATTAAAAGACCGTGTGTGATTAATCAAAAAAGTTCTGAATTTCATGCACAACACTCGAAACTGTTGCCGAGTTCCCAGGGGAATTGTTTCGGATATGAAAGTTGCAGTAATTGGACGGGATGGGCAGGTGGGTCCGGTTAAAGAGGCATTGTTTAAAATTGTGGGTAAATTGCGGTCGGATGCTCGTTGAGCGTTTAATTCTATTTTAATTCTAGCCACCTTGCATTGCATGTGCAAAATTTTGGAATTAATTTCATAATATTCACAGCTTACCCTGGATGCTGAATTTTTTTATTTAAATAATTTTTGTATTCAGGTGACGCTAAGTTGCTTGCAAGTACTTACTATACTGCATCGACAATATGATTATAATAAGAAAACAACTAGAATTAAAGAATTTGTTCGGTGCACGTTCGCTGTTAAGTTACACTATAAAAATAAATACTGATGGGGGGGGGGGTTTGAAAACAATACCTACCCTTTAAAGCTCCAAGCTCAATACTTCTGGAAGCGCTAATAATAAATATTGGGTACACGCTTTAAGATGACGCTATTATAAAAAATCAAAGCTGTAATATGCCGACGAGGTAAACAATTGGGGTTAATATTGGAGGAATTTTAAATGGTAACTACGTATGAAATTAAGTACTTCATTCACGATGCCAGAGCTTTCCTGATCGACAATTTGTCGTTGCAGCCACGTAGGCATGAAGGCTGTTAATAAATCACATGTTTCTGTCCACTGTTTATTTTCAATTACTGGCCGCTGGGGCGGCGCGTGAATAATGCCAAAACAGCTGTTCCGGTGGCAGATTAGTGAGTTATTGTCGTTTTGCGAGGGTTATTAATTAAAAAAAAGTTTCAGAGTTCAGTTGGCAGTTCGAAATGGGCTTCGAAGTTGGTGCAGTCGAGTGCACGAATGGTAGTGAATCGAGCTTTGTGGAAATTGTGGTCACATTTTGTTGATGGCTAAAAAGTTTTGGCGTTATTGTGTGGTCGGGCGCTTTTCGTTTTATGTTCTGGGTACGCAATGCTGGTAGAGTTGGCAGTTCGAACTGAAGTTGGTAGATTGAGCAGTGATTTTTGAAGCTGGGGGTTTTTAACGCACATTTTAGTGATGTAGAGCGGTGGAATAATGGAAAAATATATTTTTATCACGCGGATTTAAAACTTTATGAGTTAAAATTCTTGTTTGAAATTATTGGTATCTCGGAATTAGTCTTCTTATTGTGCATATATATGAAAGTAAAAAAATCTGTATAAGTGTGATCTTAATATTATACGATTAAGATTTAAGCGGAAGGCACAAAAATCAATGTTGATGTGGAGAAAAAAATCGCGTAAAGAATCCATATAAATAAAACGATAGCAGGTGCCTCAATATCTGTGCATCAGTGAAAAGTACTGGTTTGATAGCGATCAGTTCTTGGACTTTTATTCCTTTCACGCTTGGCCGTTGGGGCCAATAAAATATTTCGATAATTCATCCCTTAAGAGGGGGAAAAGGAGATTGTAAGTTAAAATTTGAAAACCGGAATGCTCAGAATAAAATGCTCAAAATAAGTATACCATAGAATTGTTTGGAAACCTTCGAAGATTTGTTATACAATTATTGTTATATAATCAACACTGATGATACACCGCTTGTGTGTTTTGAAATCGATATTGGATATTCAAGAGGTTGGCTTTCAGGTTTCCAAATATTATCATGGCACAATTCAGTTTGGAATACAGCCAGAGCACGAGCCTTCTTTACACGTCAATAAAATTCTAACATTGTTTGTAAACGACGTCTATGCTCTAAGAAGAGGCGCCAAGAAGTTCTAGTGGAGTGTTTTATCAAAGTTTCTTTTGTGCAGCATCTTAAGCATCTTGATAATGCCTCCGATTAGACGATAGCGCAGGCTCTATCATAAGGTCTTTGTTAATATTTCAAGAACTTCAAACTTCTAAGACTGACATCTCATTTTAACTTCTAAATTCTTTTGACTTTTCATATTTCTATTTCGAGTACCGTTAAGAGTATAATAGAAAGAGAAATACATTGCCTGATTTATTATGTTTTTAGAATTGTTGCAGGTGATGTTGTTACATCTGACAAGTTCCTTTAGCAGTCGATTGCTGTAAAGATTTCTGTTATTTTTATTTCTTTCTTTCTTGTAGACATGGGCTCCACCAAAAGATATAACAATGCGTAGGTGTCTTTTCAGTAGAGCTCTAGTTGCGAGATTCTTGTAAAAATTCATTGTCATAGCGCTCCGGGAAAATCGCAATACAACTATCACCTAACAGGTGACCTCCGTGCTCGCTTCTTGTACTTAAACAACAAAAAACCGTTCAAAAATGTTGCATATCCACCAAATGATACCAGAACCGACATTTACGTTAGAATAACATTGACGTGTAAACGAGAGCTTGTTAGCTGGCTTGGATCCGAGCCAGATTATATTCGAGGCCGCTTATAACCTGGAGTGTTACGCCTTTGGTCGCGTCGAGAATATTTCTCGAGGGCTCTCAAGATCGGCTCCAACTAAAATTTTTATAGGAACTCTCGAGGGAGCCGAGCCAATTGGTGTTTTAATGACCTGTGAAGTACTGCAATTTCGTTGCAAGATGGTATCCAGGAAATGGGGTCGGTAATAGAAAATTGGAAACTTCAATGAGAAACTGTAAAGTAACTATCAGATGCAAAAATAAAAATTTATAATCCGATAAATTAATGAGTGGCTTTACCGATTTTAATATCAAATACTTAATACTCGGGTAGTTTATTTTCCATTTTGTAAAGTTTGAAGACACAAATAGGGCTGTTGTTGAGAAGACGGTTCACTGCAGGTAGAACCTATCTCGGTTCGACCGGGTTACTTTCACTACCATTGCTGTTTCTATTGTCAAGTAACTGTTGACTCTGAGGTAAAGACAAGCACAGGATACATTTGTTTGAAGCGACCATTTTCGTCCTCAGGGATTGCAACGCATCTTGAACACGTTTGCTAGTTTCATCGATGAAAAACAAAAAAATATTGGTTGTCTGTAAAGTCGGTTTACGGACGATAGTTTAACGTGACAACGTCATAACAAAACATTGATG
>DWHE01000309.1:0-11100 GCA_018247495.1 Satarupa nymphalis | reverse complement strand
GCGTGCCGGCACCCAAACTCTTCGAACTGATACACAACACGCTAGAGTTGCACAGCACAAATAGGTGTGATGGTGGTATTGACCAGGATGATTCTGGATAGGTTCTACCAGCATTGAAGTGGCTGATATAGCAAATGGTTAACTATATTTAGTGGTCCTACCCAAGTTATATCCGGTCATTATCAATTCTACGGTAACGTCAGCAGACGTTAAGCAGCTTAACAGCAGTAAAGCGACATTTTCAAATAATGTTTAGGTTTAGCAGGTGACCGGCCCGCATAAGATATATGATGCGCCCAACTTAGTCTTCAACGGTAGCAACGAAGTTATTCAAATTTAAGGTTTCTTACGATTGTCACGAGCTGCAGTGTTCACTTAACACCAGATGAACTGCACGTCCATATGAAACTCTCACTTCACTATTTTGGAAACTTGTAAATCTTTGCAGTTCTTTTTTTAAATTAAGCTATATTTAGTAGGCGTATGAAACGCCACCGTTTCGTATAATAGGTCAACGAACAGAAAAACCGAGTTTTTTAATACCGTGTAGTGCTATCGAGTTGAGTGCCTTTCGACTTTTAATTTTTTAATGCAAATGGCCTGTTATCGAATATCGCGAGAGGCAGTTGGAATTGAAAATGGAAAAGTACTGACGCCTTTCGGTTTTCCATTACGCCCTCTGGGAGTCCGAAGAGGGAATAACCTAGATAGTATTTTAACAAAAGTCTTTCTTGTTCCAGTTCCTACTCGCTTATTAACCTTTAATAACCTTAACTTAAAGATAATGTTAAAAATTGTCATTTTAATATTTCATTCGATATTTTTTCTAACACTTATCTGACAAAATCTTAGCTTAGTTAGATATTATTAACAATACTATGCCTAGTTATGTTTTCTAATTGATAATGTTGTCTAAGTAATGGCTAATGATGCATTTTACAGGAACGAATTCGTTTACTTATTTACGTTTTTAAGTCATTATTTTTCGCAAAAATTGTAATCATACCCATCGTATCCCGAGTAACATAACGGCGATACTTATCTTAACAAAAAGCTTCTGAACATTAATCCAGTTACTTAACCAGTTAACTAAGCTGTTTGACTTTTAAAAGGGAACATTTGCAAAAATTTTGGGGATGAAAGGATCACTGAGCACGCGTTCGGAGCGGTGTCTGGAGAAAATTAAAACAATTATGAATGATGTTCAGGGGGGTATCCATTAGGTGTTCCGACCGGCGCGTTAGATAATGCTAGCATCGTGGGGTTATTGTTCGCAACAACAATGGCGGCACTTACGCGAGCGCTCTTATCGCGTCAACCACCTCGTTTGTACCGACGTAGCGGAGACCAGCCCACCTGCATTGCCGAGATATACCGGTAACTACGGCGTAGCTCCGTAGCATCGTAGCGCTACTGACGTTAATGATGGCAGTGTGTGCCAATACGATTCAATCGAACTAGCGAAGTGTAATTTATGTAGGGTTTATTTTAGGTGGCTTTAGACGGTTCATCGTTTTAACTTGTGAGTAAATATTTTGATGTACACTTGTTGAAAACTTTATTGAAAAAATTTAGAGGGGAAATTTTTTAGACTAAATGTTCCAGATGACATATTTCTATCTTGTTTCTATCTGTCGGTGAAAACCCTTCAACGAAATTGAAACACATGCCCATTTGTTACTCTTATAAAATATTAACAAAAGGCAAAAGTTGTTTATTTGTATGTAATAGTAATGCTCTGAAAATACTGAACCGCTTCCAGAAATTACTTTAGTAACGAAAACATAGCTCCTGAAGCTTGGGCTGGTTTATTTTGATAATATTCCTCGCGAGTGAAAACGTGGATGGTAATAAAATTATTTAAAAGTCACGTGAATAGAAGATTTGAGTGAAAAGCGGGTCAGGGTGTGTCCATTACACTGATTGCTGCCTTAAATTCCGGTCTCTGGGATGAGATGACCTTCCGCACACAGTGAGTAGATGAAGCATATGAAATCTGGACTATTCAAGCTTTCAGATAAGCATGACTTTGGGGAAGATCAACAAATTGTAATCCGTTAGCGTGTTTCTAAAATTAATTATACGTGTTTCTTCACGTGAAGCGAAACAAATATATAGAATTTTTTTTTATTAAGTGATTTAGTGACGGTCGTGTATAAGTAAGCACTTTTTATATAATGTAAATCCGTAATTGGCTTTAAGACATATTGTATCATCTTATACATGTACTTTATTATTAAGAGCTGTGGATTTCGTGAAGAAATAAGTAAATAAATAAAAAGAAGAAAGCAGTAAACATTGAAAAAGGTAAAAATAAAATATTTTAAGTTTACTACAAAAATGTCGTAAAGAAATAAAGCGCCATATACACTTACATACCCGCACTAGGCACACAACAACAACACTGAAACATTTATTTTTCCACAAATATGTGCGCCGGATGGTATTCGAATCTAGGACACTTGATTCAGTACACAGATTCAAACATAGATACTAAAAACATATAATATAGATAAAAACTCAAAAAATACTAGTTAGCAATCTGTCATCAGATCATTAAATAATTGAGCGTATTAAAATCCGTATGTAGTAACCATTTCACCTATTACGTTAGCTGAATATAAGGTTAACATCATAAGCAGTAGGAATATATGTGACAAAATGGTATTAAAACACTGCACTTGAGCGATAGGCGAGTTAGGGTTTGTCCATTAGGCTGATTACGGTCACATCGCTCGTCCTCTGAGAGCTTACGGCGACCTTCTACGGCGTAGATATACGTTGAATAGAGGATACCATTCAATCTCGACTATTCATAGTATTTGAGAGACGCACGACATGCAAGTAACTTTTTGAAGATAAACTTCAATAGGCACGGCGACGATAAAATTTACCGAGGAAATGAAACCGTTACGCGTGTAATTATATAAAACAAAAAGCCTGTTATTTCACTCAAATACAAAAACAAATTCATTTTCAGCAATTAAAATAATCATTAGTTAGTAGGCGTATATATAAGTAAATAAGTAGATCATTGTGGACACTAATAACGATGAATTTAATACATAAATACACCGATAAATACACAGATAATGATATTTAAGCTCAGATTTACATTCAATAAAAATTTAAGTAAATTTTTTGTAAAAATACAAGCGAGACAGGTTAGAAATTACTCTAAAAATAAAAATCTGTTTTGTTCAGTTTGTAATCTAATTAATCCGAAGCAATTATAACTTGTTGTAGTAAGAAAATAATTGAACATAACGTCTTATTTAAATGAAAATAGATATAATTTAATTCCACTTGACATTGCTATCGCTTGAGAATGAGGCTCAACGAATTGATTTATTAGCGACGAATGGTCTCTTCTCGATTCTCAGTATTTTATTTGCTATACTCTCTAAATAAAAATCTTCTTACCAATAGTATTATTTGTCTACAATAATCAATCTAGTAATAAAAGCTTTTTCATTGTAATTAATTAAATTAAAATCTAATAAAATGTCAAATTTATTATAGCAAATAGTTATGATTACTGTAAACCGACTGAAATTGGTCCATTGACTTATTCTCGAGACCTTTTCATGATCGATCACAGGTGCGTTGCTACTTTTAAGGCCTAAATCGGTCAGTTTATACATATTTTACATCCTGGCACCTACATCATTAGTTTTTACTAGAGTAAACGTGTTTTTTAAGTTTAAAAACCAATAAACTATAAGAGGGGTATAACTCTTGAATGCAATAACTTTCTTACAATACTCCATGGATATCACCAACACATCTATTTCTGCTATTCAGCAACACTTGCGAGATGTTGCTCAGTTTAGGTCTGCGTGGCACGCCTAAGATATAGAAAGCTTACAACTAATCGTCAAGATAGGTAGGGGTTGATTACTTTTGTCGTTGACAATGATCACTTAACACTTAACAATGTGAACTGCACCAACTTCACTTTTTTGCTACTCTTACACCAATTATACAAAAAAAAAGAAAAAAAAATCGATTTGTTCAAATACGTTCACCGGTGTACCTACCAATGTAACAACTCTCATTCGACTAAAAGCAGTCGATGTGACATCGTGCGATCCGATGGACACTTGTGCACATTCGTTCGCTTAATTTGGTCCGAGTAACAAAAGATCGAGAGCTTTTATCGTTAGGTCTATCCCATTGACATTGTCTTTTATTGCTGTCCTTACTTTGGAATTAAATTTAACTGATACTGAAATAAGTGCTATCTTGGTATTTTTCTATCGATTGCTTGTACTTTGTGTTATCATTGTTTAGATTTTGATTCTGTAAGATATCTTAGTATGCAAATATTGTATCATATTTCGTTCCTAAGATTTGTCTGCGACACAAGTATGTTCCTAGGTTGTTGATGGTTTTCATACATCCTAATTGACGACACCAGCTTTTTGACAAAATATTTGACTAACTATCCAAGGTCCATCCATGACAAGGTCCTCTTGATTTGTTTTCATAAAATATTACGTTTACTATCAATATATAAGCAATGGAACAATCTAAGATAAATTAAAAATGGAAAATAATTGATTAAAAAATACATCAACTACACTAGAATTACTAACTTTAGTTTACCATCTAAAATGTGCACGATTTTGTGACTCTTTGCTAGTAAAACTTCCTGTCGTATCCAAGGTCCCAGATTACATTCCCGGCCGGGACAAATATTTTAATTGTTTGTGTAAGCGCCACTCGCGACACATACTATCGAACACGGGCGTGAATATATTTTTATTTTTAACCCACCGTCCAATCCATGGTTTTTACAAGATATTATATAAAGGTTAATTAAACTCTATAAGGCCAAAAAGCATAAGCCTCACATCATAAGTACCTACGTTATCACATCAACAATAACTGTGTGTGCAAACAATAACTGGCGGCGAAATTAGAAAGGTAAATTCTATATGCAAAGCTCCTAGTTTTGTATGATTTACGATGTTTACTCAACCGACGGCGTATTTAATAACCTGCTAAAACGTTCATACGTATGCAAATTTGCACGAAGTAGTTAATTTACGTAGGTAGTCGAATCGAACGATAATATTGCTTATCCAAAACTATTGGGTTGTACACATATCGTCATTGATAAAGAGTAGTACCAATTATTATGTATATGATGATCAGTTAATTTTCTAAATACCTTAATAACTAATATTAGACACTTATTTATCTGTAAAAAAATTTAAAACAGTATTTTTTACTCTAATTATGCAACAATTTATGAGCAATATTTTACATCACACTAGCTGACGCGGACAAACAAAATTCCTCAAAATCCATCGCTGCGCCACCTGCCGAGTCCAATTATGAATCTAAACCATTATCGAATCCACTGGAACACACACAATTTTTTTATCAAAATCGGTCCAGCCGTTTAGGAGGAGTTCAGTCACATACACATGGACAGAAGACATATATGAAGATAATATAAACCCGGTAGTCGTCCTGCCTCTCTACTAACATTAAGTTATTTAGTGTTTAGTAAAAAAAATCCAATATTATTTTCTTACAAATCTATTACATATTATAATTAACTTTAGACTTTAATTACGTATTCAAAAACCTCCAGTGCCTTCCCAAATGTACATATTTGGTAAGACTAATTACCAACAGCTAATCACATACGATGAGCACATACGCCTGTAAATCGCATGTCAACATCGTTAGGGATTTGATGGGCACTCAAATTAATTTATAACGAATTTTGCGTGATTAAATCTTCATAATTTATCAGTGGCTATAATTCACGGGCGCATATAATTTTAATCAGAAAATATAATACAGATATTTTGCCGGTGTACACAAACATTGGTTACAATAGCCTCGCTGTTATTGGTTGGTTTTTAATAATAATTCTAGCACTGTTCAGATGGGATGGTAAATAGCACTAGACCTGCACACCTGCAGGTGTAGGTGGATGCAATCATTATTAGTTTTTTTTTCTAATCTACAAAAATACTTGCTTTATTTATTCTTTAATAATAGCAGTCTTAAAGTAAAAGGATCATAAGGCGATCTTAATGCTAAAAGCGCTATCTGCTAGTCAACGTTAATCAAAAATTGTATTGTAATTGTATTGTTAAACAAAAATAGTTTTGCGTAAAGTTATCCATTAGAGCACGTCTAACCTATGTTCTGCTACAGCTAAAAGCAATAAAGAAAACTTCAATTTTTTCTTCACTAAATATTTCAGCATAGGACCATATCAGCGTAATCACTTCCGATGTTATCTATGTTCTACAAATATTTACATATAATATATTTACTGAAATAACAATGTTACTAAGGTCATTACTCTTATTTACTCCCAACGGGCTCGGTTATTGTCTGGATAATTCTTTTAGTCTGCAAAAAATTGTATTTTATAAGTTACGGTACTGAGTACTTTATGAGATTTACAAATTATTTGTTGAGAGACCCTCGCGGCCACACTTTTTACACGTTGTGAAAAATCTGTATACCTTATTAATGTAAACGGGTTGAGTGAAACTGAAATTCATTTTTATGTACTGTTTCGTTAACCTTTTTACAACATTTTGACCCAATATTAGATGTAAAAACTAGTTGCCAGAGTTTAACGTTCAGCAAATGCTCATTAGTTTATTAGCTCATTAGCTCATTTTAATATCAAAGTGACTCAGAAACATGACGATACATCACAAAATATTCTTGAAATTTCCTTTAGGAAACAATAAAATACTTACCAAAAAATAGTCATTAAAACTCAATCTACGCTAAGGGAGTCTGAGAGGGCTATTAACCATGACCTCGTAGCTGGTTCGGCGTATGTAAAGAAGTATAATATGCATAAAAAACTATCCTAAATCTGATGTGGGCCCCATCCATCATGCAAGGCGACAGGGGCGAAGGCTTGTCGACCCTAATCGAACCACAAATATATACGCACTCGTATAGATAAGTGTGACGGGAGGTTTATAAAATGTGAAACATGTATGCTATCTATCTCAACCCTATACTTAGGATCTTTCGGTACGCTGAAGACAGCCAACGAAGCGTGAGAGAAGTCACAATATAAAAATACGTTCAGGAGTAAAAGAGAGGGCGATAACAAGAAATAAATGACATTCGCCTATCGCACCGCTCTTCTACAGTCATAACAATTTTATGCACTTGTTCAGCTGATTTAAGATTTTCTTTGTTCAGTAATGAATAAGTGTATGCGAACGTTAGGGCATGACGGGCCGATCAGATGCGTCAAGAAGCAAACAATTTGTTTAAATAAGGTGTTTAAATATAGATACGTGTTGTTGAGAGGTAGGCTTAGTAGTTAGTTTAGATAAACTATTTAGCTTGATCTTTAGTCTGTGATTATAAGTTATTCAATTTCCAATGAAACCAAGATCTCAAAGTTTCAATGACAGCTGTAGGCTATTATATCGATCTGAACAGATATTCTATTGAATACGTCCATACTGTGTTCTTTTGACTGACAATCCTTTTGAGATGGGTTTCATGAAAAAGCGTAAATAGTATTTTCCTTCCCGAAATTACCGTATTCTTGTGAGGGTTAATTTGGGCACACTCAACAAAGTTTTGTTTCGCTGAAGAAATATAAAATAATAGGTATTAAAATTTGCATATGCCTACTATAATTTTGTTTATTGGAGATTGTACAAGAAATATAAAACTGGACCATTATACTGTTCGTGGTCAGACACAATTAGGTTCATACTCTAACGACTAAGATGGTCACTTCTTATATTCAGAGTGTGCCATTTCCCACACCCCTCAAACTGAAACCCAAGATTATAAGATTTTGTTGTTGTGTACAATTAAATTCTAGGAAACAAAGTGTTCATTATTATGAATGTAAGTCGCTGAAATAAATAAAAAATATCAAAATAAATTATTGAATTTTTCACGTGTCTATAGAAGTATAAATAAAATTGTGTAACAGATTTATAGCTCTATTTCTAAGCTCGTGTCTCGGAGATATTATGTTGTCTCGATGAAACATTCTACAATTTCTTTCACATTCTACATGAATAAGCAATAAAAAATAACTTAGTACTTAACAGAATATCAAGGTAGAAGAAGTCAAGTGGCGAGGAAGATAAATGAAATGTAAAAAAAGTTGAAACGAAAGTATTTAAATGCCACGTGTCTTTGAATCGTTGTAATTTTGTGGAATCAGTTTTAAGAAATCGGTTCTTCGAATTGTCTATAAAAATTATTATGTAAATCTCTTAAGAAATGTTTGCCAATTTATGTAGAGTTATCAATATTACACAGTCCGTTTGAAGCTGTGACGTTTCCTTAGTTTATAAGTCTAACGACTTAATTATTAAGGTAGCAACACATATCACGAGTATACTTCGAAGTATGAAAATATTGCCAATTTTTAATAAATAAAAACATAATATGTTACGCCACTCGAAATATAATAGTTTTATTAGAAGAACCATCAGAAAGTCATGTTGAAAGACAGATATAGAAAACAGAAAATAGAGTTTGAGAAATTGAATTTTCCTCGCGTGATATCTGGATAAACATACCCGTTTTGAAGTGTTCTCTAAGTTTATAAGTTTACACATTTATAAGAATATTGCTAATAAAATGAAATTAAAGACTTTTGTTGTAGATTTAAAAAGTTCAGACTGCTATAAAGGTGATAATAAAATGTAATCTTTTTTCTAAAAAAATAGAAGATGTATAAACATATCTAGCATTTAATTTAAGATATATTTTAAGCCTTAACATGATATTTTGATTATATAATTATTAATATTAAAATTCGATGTTATATTTTAGACAGGACAAATAAACAATGGAGCTAAACATTAACTATTTATATGGACAATTAATATTAACACGATACACATTGACGAAACAAATGTACCACGAAAAAACGTGGGCGGTAAAAAAATTAAACAATGGTTTTATCATGAACATTTATGTTTTATTGAAATGTCATAGTTTAAGTAAGTTTTTAAACATATTTTTAGGTATTTGAATTATAATATTAAATCAATAAATCTTTAGGTTTGTTTAAAGGAAGCAAACAAATTTAAAGTTCAATAATCAAAAGACTAATTGAATCCTCAGTTATAAGTACTATAACATAAGCTATACCAGCGAAAGTACTATCAAAATCGGTTAAACCGTTTGAGGAAATTAGCTGGAATAAACGGACATACAGACAAAAGTTTTTAAAAGTTGAGTTTTCTATATGCTGCGTGTATACTTTCATACCTATTTAATAAAAACTTGTTATTACGATATTACAAACGAACACTTCAATTTCATTTATTTGTATAGGAATGTATACGCATAAGCAAGCGAAGTCAAATAGCACTGCAGTTCTAATTATGGTTGGTAGCGGAAGTCCAAGAGACCATTTTACATAATGCTCTATTTTTGACCGCCCGTCACTCTCCACACCATAACACATGCATAAAAGAGAAGAGAATGAACGCTAGAAGTAAATTCACAAAGGTATTGTTAAAAAGAAAATGTATTCGCCAAATTGGTCGACATTGTGTGAGAAGCGCGGATGCGGTCCCCCGCCGCGGCTTGTCACTGCTAATTTGCACACAATTGTTCATCCCGAACTCGAGCCATGTGCCTTACCTCTGGCGAACAACTGGTAATAGGTTCGAAGCGTTGATACCTCAAAGCAATAATTTAAATGCAGGAGTTAAAAATATATCTAGGCGTTTTGGATACAAAATTAAAATATAGTGGTTAAATGCTTGTATAATTAACCAATAGTTAAGTTATTCATATTTATTATTATTCATACCAATACTTAGCTTATTCATATTTGTTAATAAAACAACTTGAATAATGAACCCGCTTGTCGAAGAGGAAATAATTAAAGCAATATTTATTTGTATTGGTAAAGATAACACTTGTCAGGCATGAATTAATATCTGTTATATCATGATAAGATTCAGGAAAGCGTTTTTACATGCTTTCCAAATAGTAGCAACGCTCATAATGCCGTTGCAAAAGCTCATCAAACTCATAAAACCCCCTTTTGCCCGGTGTAGCTTATCACGACATTATGTTTCCGATACGCAGGCCGCGTACTCTAGTTAAACTTTGTAGGTTGTCACGAATTGATCCAATGATCCTTGAGTATACAATATTTTAAATATACTACATTATTAGTTAAGCTAAAAATTTTAAATATCATTTTCGTATTAAATTTATACCTTTATGCAGAATTGTTTAAATAGAACTTTGTATGCTGAATAATTGCATTTGTTTTAACTTTGAACTCTTAGCTTTGTTTCGAAAGTGTGTTAAAAAATATCTTAAAAAGCTGGCGGTCGAACATATAGTAAAGAAATAAAAAGAGAAGTGTAGCCGGAAGTCTATATAACTCACTAATTGGGCTCGCAATTTCGTATTCCTTTCTGAATTTTTACTAAGTCTATGAGAGTTCGTTAAAAGTTTCTACTGTATCTAAATCTAACTTAAGCGTGGCCTCAAATTTTGTTCTCTGATATTTCGCATAAAGTCCAACCTTTTTCTAAACATATAAGTTTATAAAAAAAATATTTGATAAGTTATAAAATTTAAAACTCGACGGATTTGTATTCAAAAGTATTAATAAAATATCAAGTTGATTTAATTTCAAATTTTGTGTACATGTGTCAAACGCACAGGATATTGCTAGTTACATTTATAAGCATTAACTTTATCCGGATTTAAAATTATTAATGAATTGGTATCATAGTATTCATTTATTCATTTTGTTTATTAAGTACTAAATACGTAACGCAATGTTATTAAAATTACGTTGACATTTGATACCAAGTATTCATAATGTCAGATTATGAATGATGGCGTAACGAGATGTAACGAGGCGTAACGAGTTTACATGAAACAAAACGACAAGTTTGTCAGATTTTCGTATATTAAAGTTTTCATTATCAGTTATCATTTTCAACTACCAATAGGCATTTAGAATGAAGTTCCTATTTCAGTTAAAATTTTAATAATTTTTTTCATTTAATTGATACTAGCTGACCCGGCGAACCTCGTACCGCCTAATATATTTAATGGATGTTATTATACATATAAACCTTCCTCTTC
>DWHE01000308.1:0-11100 GCA_018247495.1 Satarupa nymphalis | reverse complement strand
CTTCAAACTGAAACACAGCTCGCAAGAGCTTCACAGCAGAAATAGGTGTGGTGGTGGTACTAACCCGGTCGAACCTGGATAGGTTCTACCACCCTTAAGACTTAGTGACTACTTTTTTTTAGTCTTATTTTTTTTAGTTAGATTAGTCTAATACTTGTGCCTTAAGGGTAAGTCAATCGTGAAACACCTTTTGTAATTCGATTATGAACAGATGCCTGAATTTCGTATCCAAACGTATTTTCTTCAAGAAGATTCCAAAGATCCTTCACAAGCAGCAATACCAGATGCGTTATCCGATTTTCACATGAGAATAGCTAAGAATGAGGATTAATTAATAACTAATTGCTGTTGGAATAATCTAATCGGAAACCGATGGAAATTTTCCTCCTTTTCCTATCTCGATTAATGCCATAAACTCAAATTGGACCCTACTAAGTCTGATTAATTCAATGAGTTCATTTAACATCATAAACTACGGGTTATAAACGGCTACTGATATTCTATTCACAAAGACGACACCGTGGCTCGTTGTTTAGCCTGACTAACGAGCTGTAGTTCTCTGGTTCAATTTCCGACGGGGGCAGATATTTATTTGGCCCATAAATATCTGTACTTCGGTCCTGGTTAATTTGTGTGTTGTTTTCTGAACGTGTCCGCCACTCACAACACAGGATGTAAACAACAACATACTGCGGGGGTGTGAGTGTAGAAGTGTGTTTGTACAGTACATCATTGCAGGATAGATTACAATTGCTGTTTAAATTCAAGTTTAGTGTCAACAAATGACGATACCATCGAGCAAAACGGATATTTTTTTGTCGCATCCGTAAACATTTTGAGATTATAGAAATAATATAAAAAATACTTTAATGCTGATGGATATTATTATTGTTTAAATATATAATGGACATTAGTATATATAAGATCGCTAAACTCCATCACCATTCTATTTAATAGAGAAGATTTATAAAGCTGTTCACATTGTTTTAATTCACCACTGGATTGTACTGCAGCACGTCTACTTCAGTGCCTTGCAACATATCCATGGTAGGGAGGGTGGCCAACTTCTACCGGGCTTTTTTAACTGTCGATTAGTCTGAAAAATCTGGTCGGTAATTGACAATGAAACTTCAAGAGAGACACTGTATACATATTTTTGTTGTTGTATGAAGTTTAGAGTAATGGGACTTTGTTCTCTTTTGTTTCAGAATGAGAGGGGCGAAAGCGGTTTTTCTGATTTTGTTTATCGGTTACCTTTCGGCTCTACCAGACACGATTCGAATAGGTAAATAAATAAGTTTCGTTTGTTTTCGTGAAGACAATTCAATTTTTTCCTCTAGTTCTATCTAAATTCATGTATTTTTTTAGTTAGATTCTTATAAGAGAGTATATATTACTTTATCTATTTAGATTATCAATAACTTTTTAGTTTTATTAACTATTCTGTTGCTGAATGGAAAACCTATATCAATCTAGTTATTTGTTGAATTGGATTTACCGATTTCTTTTGTGAGCCTTTTCAGAAGTGAAATTCGGATTAAATTTCTTATAATAAAAATTTGCTGCAATCCTGATTGGTGGTAACAATGATACGGCTTTAGATGGAGCAGACTTACTTCGTAATTACCTACCAGTTCACACTTGTTTTGAAATTACCCAGACTGTAGCTCTAAGGAAAAGTACGCAGGTTTTAAATTAAATTCCTAGGCGGAATATACCTAAAATACCAGACCAATTAATGAGTTTCAGAAATAAAAAATAAAACGCTTTCTAGCACGGTTCAAACTGACAATACCCTATCGCTTAGAACGAAAATGCGCGATATGGAGTTTACCGCCAATTAGTAGTAGTTCTTTTCAAAAAGAACGCACGAATCCGTCGACAGTGGAACTCCGAAACCAATTGACCCAAATACAACGTCATGATTTATTAACTGGTGATTCCTTATTTCCTTCGATGATAGATTAGTTAAGCTTCCGAAGTTTGCGGTGATATCTCTTCATTTAGTTTTATCAAGGCAACATTTATTATGACGCAATATAATTTATAATCTCCTTTCGCCGCTAAAATTTATGATAACAATGGTCTGATATTTGTGTTTGATCTGTGGGTGCGTATTAATGGAATTTTAAGTTTAAAACAGAGATATTAAGAACTTTTGCCTGCATTTATATCAACTGGTGCTAATACATAGCGTTCACAAGGCAATACTTTAAAATATAACGCTTCACTTTGAAAATGAATATTACATTTTAATAAATTAATATAAAATTGTGATTCATTTGAATGTTAAGTGTTAAACATTAATTGTGTGTAAGGTCGCGTATAAACCAGAATTCACTTCAAATTAATTTTAAGATACTCCACATTTTTGAAAAAAAAATCATCTACTACACAATGTAACATCCCAAACAGGTGGGTTATTTCACCCAGAGGATGATAAGCAAGAGGTGGCATTCCGATACGCCGTGGAAAGAGTGAACGCAGACCGTGCAATACTGCCCAGAGCTAAGCTTCTCGCACAGGTTGAGACTATATCGGCCCAAGACAGCTTCCACGCATCAAAACGAGGTGTGTTTTACGAGACTTGTTATTTCGAGGTTTTTCCTTATAGTATGTTCTCATGAGGTTTGTTCTTATGAGGTTAGTCCTTACGAGGTTTGTTTTTTACGAGATTAGTTCTTACGATTATTGTTCTTATTCTCACGATATTTGAAAGGTACCGCCGCCTCTCTTATATCTGCCGTGGTGCAGCATTTGTAAAAACAAAAGTCAAGTTTTAAATTAGTCCACTGTAGTACCGTATATACCGTACTATAGAACAATAAATCAGTGCTGTTCGACTAACCATATATAAATTGTTAATAAATATGCTGCAGTCCCCACCAAGTGAAAATATTTATCCTAGCGTACTTAAACATTGAATGCATGAACGACAATTGAAGAAAATTTCAAGAAACTATCGTTTCAATTTCCATATATCCTGCATACTTTTCATACATAAAATACTTCATATACAGTATGTCATCTCCTCCGAAGTGGAGTAGCTGCTATTTTCGGACCGCAATCGGCTCCGGCCGCAGCGCACGTGCAATCTATCTGCGATACAATGGAGCTGCCTCACTTAGAAACCAGATGGGACTACCGCACAAGGCGGGAATCCTGCCTTGTCAACTTATATCCCCACCCAGCTGCACTGAGCCGAGTAAGTAGCTTAATAATGTTCAAGCTCATTGTAAAATATGAGGCAGTCTTGTCTTTTACGGTTTTAAAATAATATAATTTAATTATTTTAGGCTTACGTGGATTTGGTTAGAGCTTGGGGATGGAAATCATTCACTATAGTCTACGAAAATAGTGACGGCTTAGTACGCCTTCAGGAATTACTTAAAGCACATGGACCTTCGGAACTACCGGTAGCGGTAAGACAACTTCCGGAATCACATGACTACAGGTCCGTAAAATTGTCGTGGTTTCTTTTAAATACATGTACCTATAAAAAAGTATATGAAATTCATCTATAAAAATTTATAGCAAATTTTTACTGACGATGTTTCTACACAGGCCACTCTTGAAGCAAATAAAAAATTCTGCGGAATCTCACATAGTCCTCGATTGTACTACAGAAAGAATAAGAGACGTCCTTCAACAAGCACAACAGATCGGCATGATGTCTGACTATCATAGCTACCTCATTACGTCTTTGGTAAATCATTTGCAACAATAAATCTTTATTCATAGGAAGTGTTGGTTCAAAACGTTTGCTGCTATTGTGAATCTACCTCCTTTAAATTGTCACGATTATCCCAAGGATAATGTTATTAGACATTAAGTCCAACTACTATATCATTTTTTAAGATCATACAAGTTGTAACATAAATGTTTTGAATATTTTAAAATAATGTATTTTTATTAAATAAAAGAATTGAATAATTTTAAACGTTTTGACACTCACGTATTAACTGCGTTCATTTAGGACCTTCATAGTGTCGATTTAGAGGAATTCAAATACGGCGGGACTAACATAACTGCTTTGAGATTACTCGATCCTGAACGATCTGAGGTACAAAGAGTCGTACGTGATTGGGTCTACGACGAGGCACGCAAAGGTCGGAAGCCTCAAGTAGGGCACACTTCCTCCAAGGTAACAAATATCATTTGTATTTTTCTGGCACACTTCACATAATATCTCAGAGTCGAGCAATGATTGATGCATAACCTACTTTTCTTGCAGGAAAACATGACTTTCATAAAGGTGAGTCGTCTGAATGTTATGAATAGGAATTTTTCAATATACATCATATAAATTCAGGAACTTCTTTAGTCAAGAAATAATAAAAAATTGAATCATTCTTAACAGACGGAAACAGCTTTGATGTACGACGCTGTACACTTGTTTGCAAAAGCTTTGCACGATCTCGACACTTCGCAACAAATCGACGTTAGACCTCTGTCTTGCGAGGCGGAAGACACATGGCCTCACGGGTATAGTCTCATCAACTATATGAAGATCGTAAGTTCTGGGACGGTTTTTATGTTATAAAATACACGTGTTACAATAAATATTATAGTTGAAACAGCTATGTTGAAAAATCACTACAAAAATTCGAAAAGTGTTAAATATAAATAGCTTTTTAAATTCCTACTTATCAAAGATCCTGACCTGACGCTTAGAAGGAAAAACGTAATAAAATAGTTAACAAAGTGAACTATGAGATGTTAGGAGAAGTTTACGTAAACACTGCTTCGCCGTATCCTAAATTAAATCCTAAATTAAATTATTCCTCAGACACGATAATTTTTAAGTCATTTTCTTTATAATTGTCATCATGTTCAAAACATTTTAGAATATAATCTTACTGTAATATATAATACTAGCTTTTACCCGCGGCTTCGCTCGCATTAAATCCCTTAAATAAATATGTAGTTACTGGAATGCTAGATGGCATTGAAGTTGCTAAATTTTCAAATTCTTTGACAAACAATCGTATGTGCCAAAATAATTTTTTAATAAAAAGTTTCCTATGTCCATTCTAATACCTTAGAAAATATGTGCACAAAGTTTCATGATAATCGGTAGAGGAGTTTCGGCGTGAAAGCGTAACAAACAAACTTACATTCACATTTACAATATTAGTAGGGATAAACTAAGATTAAAGTTACAGTGTAATCCTAATGCAAATAGTCGTGGTTGGTAATACTTAAATAATTAATGCAACTTTCCAAAACTATAATGTTTCAAACAGGTCGAGATGAAAGGATTAACGGGAGTTATAAAGTTCGACCATCAAGGATTCAGGAGCGACTTCACTTTAGATATAATCGAACTAACAAGGGATGGATTACAGAAGGCAGGATCTTGGAACTCCTCAGAGGGTGTTAATTATACAAGATCCTACGGCGATAACCAAAGACAAATAGTGGAAATTCTGCAGAACAAAACTCTTATAGTCACTACAATTTTGGTAAGCGATAAACAAGGTCCAAATGTACAGTATTAATCCACCAGAAACATTTTACAGCTCTCTGGCGACCCACAAAAGTAAAATTAGCGTTCTCAGTATTCTACTTGTTATTTTCGCTGGAAAGTGAACAAGGGATTTGTTTACATACAAATAATATATTTTAACGCTACGATTCGCGTTTTCTTAATTTTGTTCAAATTAAATCTTTATTACGTTGTTTTGTTGAAGCAAAAGTTTAAAGTATGCGTATTATTTTCGATTACTTCTGTTTGGTTACAAATACTTTATGAATGTTATATGGAAGATTAACGAATAAAGTGATCTATCTAACAAAATCGATGTTAAATCATATCAAATACATGTGTCTACTTTCAACAATTACTTCTAAAATTTATTAATTATATTTTCTATGGTTACAGCAAATAAAAAACTGAAAACAATTTTAACGAACATTTTTTTTAGTAACCAAAGTGTAACGTTAGGCCCACATTCACCCGCTACCTTTGAACCCTAATAACTTGTTAGATTGATAACAGATTCAATACCATATAGAAAAAAGTTATAATAGGTTACAGTATTAACTTATGTCGATATCTCCTTATATTTCAACATTTCGTTCCCTAGAGCGCGCCATACTGCATGAGAAAGGAGGCGAGTGAAAAACTGACAGGCAACGCGCAGTTCGAGGGCTACGCCATTGATCTCATTCACGAGATATCTAAAATTCTGGGCTTCAATTACACATTCAAGCTAGCGCCGGACGGTCGATATGGGTCCTACAACCGGGAGACCAAAGAGTGGGATGGCATGATAAGGGAATTGTTGGAACAACGCGCCGACGTCGCAATTGCGGATCTCACCATTACTTACGACAGGTAACTTGGTTGTATTGTTTTAACTCCCTTTAAGTCAGGTTTAATTAACAAATTTGTTGAAAATATCCTTAAGCTTATTTCGGTACTATGTATAATTTAAGTTCGGTTATTCCATGCATCGATCGACGCGATTATTTCTACCATAAGGCAACAATGAGTTTTCTCTCTTATTTATAAGTCCAATATTTTTTAGTTCATGTCGGTTGCAGTTTTATCTATGGTCTTCATACCAGGACCGTTGGAAACTTCGATACTATTGAATAATAGTTTTTTGGTAATGCTTACTAATCTTTAGTAAAAAAAAATGCGTTCTATAAGTATTACATATAAGTATTAAAAAAATAAGTGTTCTAGTTAGAAATTGGTATTCGTTCGTTCTATCTACTCGTATACCTATTTGTTATTCCCCAAAGAGGTTTTTTTGTTCGACACAATATATGTCTCTCATTACTGTACTGAATTAATACTTGGTACACCATATGGAAGATTATTTTACCCTCTAACGACAAAATATTTTAAAATTTATCTTTTTGTAAAAAAAAAATCTCGATGATGTCGGAAATATACGTGCGGGTTAGTAATTAAACAATTTCTTACAGCCTTGAGGACTAAGCGACGTGTTCTATTTTTTATGTAGCTTTTACTGATATCCTCAATTTATACATATTTTTCGAGGTCTCGACTAAATAAATTTCATTGCTTTGGAAAAGGTTCGGCCGCTTTTCAAGAAGAAAAACATGTAAAACTTTCTACAAAAGAAATATTAGGGGTCGTCAGACCAAGCGTTATTATTTCAACTCCAGACCTTTTCTAACTGTCATAACATCCAAATGTTTCCACTAGAGAGCTATTTAACTGAAATAAGTAATAAGATTTTATATCTCATTCCATTCACCAACATTATGTACTAAAATATTTCTTCATATTAATCCTATTTATCTTACTAAGTCTACACTAAAACACTGTTGCCTTTATCAGTTGAAAGTTAAATGAAGTGTACTCCACCACGTTGCTCCAGAACCGATTAGAACAAGGTTCAGTGGGCATCTTATGTCTCAGGTTTTCTAATCGCCTGAAAGCCTTATTCGACTTACCGATTGCCATCATCAAAATAACAGAAGATAATAATAGTTAAACATGGCTTCTGATACCATGCATGAAAACGCAGTATAATGCCAGCTAACGGCCTTCGATAAGACATGTCGCGAACGCCGTTGCAAACATTGAATAAATCGATTACGAGTAATATCGATTTACTTTGTTTTATTGAACTGAAATTTCGTTTGGGCAGGGCAGAGAAACATTTTGAACGGTAGTAAACTATACGATTATGCATTACGCGTATGAATATGAGTTTTTGCAGATATATGTTATGTAGAACATATACAGGTAAATTATATACATTTTTCCATAGGATGAATAAGCTAAAGAAATTTCACTTTCACATTATGTAGAGCATTTGTACGTACGTAATGTACGCGTGTACGTAAAAATTTAAAATCCGAATTTACAGATAGCTCGTTCGAGGTACATGAAGCGGAACTGGTATGATAATACCTTTAGAGCTATTCTTTTTCTTTTCAGAAAAAACTATAATATTAAAGAATTCCAGTAACATTTTCTTCTTACCGCATTCTTCTCATACTCGTATGATTTCTTAGTATTAGGTGGAATAATATTTTCTTGTTCAATTTAAAACTCTGATTAATAAAGTTTTTTAAACCGTTAGCTAAAGTGAAGAGAATGGAAATACAGCTCAAAATCAATTTGTATGTTCTCTTTTTCGGAAACACCGAAAAAGAGAACATACAAATTGATTTTGATTTAATACATATAAATAATAAATTTCGTTTTTCGAATTTAAATTTTCATTTCATTCTGCATTACAATACTCTGCTAAATTTGAATAAATAATCACCTCATACATTACTTCCCAGCATCATCCCTAGTGCAAGGGTGTAAGGCACACAACACATAAACACCCAATACTCGATTCAATAATTAATTTATCACATGAACATTCGAACAAACTGGAAAACAAACCCAGGATCGTTAGCATCAAGGAAGCGCAATACCAAATCTCCCAGGACTTCTTGTTAAAACAGCACATTTTCATTATTGAATTACAAAGTTTATATTTTTACTAGCTGTTACCTGCGACTTCGTCCGCGTGGTATTTAACAAAAAAATTTTTTCTTTCTAAAATAAAAGTAGTCTAAGTTACTCCTTGTTACATTAGCTATCTGTGTGAAAGTCCCGGCAAAATCGGTTCAGCCATTTCGGAAATTAGACGGAACAAACAGACAAATATTGTACAAAATGTTGTTTTGGTATATGTACCATGTATATGTACATTCAAATGCACTTAGTATAAAAGCGGTTATTTTAATATTACAAACAGACACTCAAATTTTATTTCTTTGTACAGATTAAGTAATATCAAGTGTACTGCCAAAACAACGCATTATTATTGTTATTTATTATACGGATACATATTGTTCATGTGTTTGTGTGTGTATGTGGAGGCAATAAATTATATTCCATTAGAAAAGGCATTATACCAAAAAAGCCGTGTGTCGTGTTTAAGTATAAGGGGTGTACGTTTCGGCATGTACAGGATATATAAGGCGACCTCATTATGGCAACGTAGCTGTGACCGACCCCGAACAGGATAATCGCCCGATATGAGGTTCGTTAAAGTTGTAATGGATTCCATTTGTCACTTGACACCAGGTGCAATGCTTGCCAAGAGGCAAGGATGCTATTCGTATTTTCAAAAAATTAAATGATAGAAATTGTAGTAAACTGATAAGCCACGTTTGTAACAGGGAGCAAGTGGTAGACTTCACGATGCCATTCATGAACTTGGGGATCTCGGTGCTCTACCGGAAACCCATCAAGCAGCCGCCGAACCTTTTCTCCTTCCTGTCGCCCCTCTCCTTGGACGTGTGGATCTACATGGCCACAGCTTACTTAGGTGTATCGGTACTGCTATTTATTTTAGCCAGGTAAGACTTTAAACACCTCGATTTCATTATTCCTATAGAAAAATGGTGTTTTTAAAACATTAACTGGATTATTTTCATCGAGTTTCAAAGGAACATATATCGGTAATACCTACATTAAATTGCTATAGTACACTATTCATTAATTATTTTATTATATTTTTATTCAGAAAGTGCGACTTCTCGGCAAGTAACCTATACACATATATAGCAATTTCTTAGTATAAGTAGAAATAGCGGAGTACACATTGATATACCAAATAAGTTCATCCAATAGGTTTACTCCATACGAATGGCATCAAACGCATACACCAGAGGGCGAGAAAATGGAGAATATTTTCTCTCTCGCCAACTGTTTGTGGTTTGCGATCGGATCACTTATGCAGCAGAGCTGCGACTTTTTGCCCAAGTAAGAAATCAGATACTTCGCATGTTGATGAGATGATTGAAATACACTTGTGACCCCATCAAGTGTGTTTCAATCACAAACATTGATGAGATCTGAGTGAACTCAGCGAAGTCCACGAATGTAGTTATTGGATCATTCGCCGACGCGGTTCCGATAAATTGGCTTATCTAAGTTCGATTAAAAAACGATATATAAAAAAACGTACACTTTCACGAGGTTTAGGTGGTCAGCTGGCGAATAATTCAAAACTATGTTGTGACGACGAGCCGTTTTGGGCGCAGGTTCAGCCCCTACGAGTGGGACAGCCCCCGGAACTGTCTTGACGAGCCGCCGGTGTTGGAGAATCAGTTCACTCTCTTGAACTCGCTGTGGTTCACTATCGGATCCTTGATGCAGCAAGGTTCGGATATCGCACCGAAGTAAGTTCAATACGCCAGCCACTCCCGATAGCTAGTACACGTCTATGCAACGAGAACTCCAGTCGCGAAAATTCATCGTCCTTCTAAAAAAATATTACGAAAGACTTCTCAAAGAGCTGTACATAAGATTTGGTTAAAAGGTTTTGCAAAATTGAGTTGGTGAACGATTTTGTTCTACCGAAAACAAGCTTTCAAATCCAAACCCTGGATGGAAGAGTCCGCCTGGCTCAGTTCTCAATTAGTTTCAAACGAACACAGCCCTTTGTGAATTTCAAGCTTCGGTGGTTGCTTACAGCGTCCAATTTAAATAGAGACGTGCTAATATTATCAACTGGTTTTGGTTTTCACTATAATTAGTAAAGAGTCAGTAATTTAGTTTGCTAATCGATTTAATAGTTAGGATGGTGTTTTCGATGTGCACGCGATATTTCTGTGCTTGTGTAGTATCCTAGCTTGCTGCATCAAAATTCTAAATCTATCTTAATTTTGATTAAGTTTTGAAAAACAGCAATTAGTTAGATTGTTTAGAAGCGGAATACATGTAGTTGTTTTTTTAATCGTCATTTGTGTTTAAATAAATAATTGTTCATATCTTCTACTAAAGGTTTAAAATTACGTACATTAAAGTTTAGAGTACATTCCTAACTGGTGATGCAAATAAATTATTGTGAGTTCGTGTAGTAGTTGTGGATTTGGATTGCGTGTTTATATACTTTTTATTTATGTTATTCGTAGTAAAGCAAACTTTTGAATATTTAACCAGAGCCGTATCAACTCGAATGGTGGCTGGGATGTGGTGGTTCTTCACTTTAATCATGATATCTTCGTATACTGCAAACTTGGCCGCTTTTCTGACCGTCGAAAGAATGGACTCGCCCATAGAAAGTGCTGAAGACCTCGCCAAACAAACTAAAATTAAATACGGCG
>DWHE01000307.1:0-11125 GCA_018247495.1 Satarupa nymphalis | reverse complement strand
CCAATCTAAAAGAATTACATGTTCGATTACCTTAGTGGCGTCTTCCATAGACAATAACAAATACCACATTTTACAAGGGCATTACGTAGAGGAGCGCCACGAGATAAGTTGATCTACATGGAATTTCATGTTTTGTCGCCTTCGGTACTACAAGGCAATACCAGCATTTGGAGTATTATAGTGTAGAAAGCTGTGTAACTTTTCGGACAGATCGTAGAATGATTGCTTCGTCAGAGCCCTTTGCTGGAGCTGTAACAAAATTATCGTCAAGACTAATTTTTTCCGCTCGTTTTGTCAGTACTTCGTTTGAATTTAAATAAATTATAGAAAAGGTTATATAAGGTTAATAATCGGGAGAGATAAAATAAATCTACCGGGATAGCAGTACATAATGGACCTTAACATTGAGTGAATAAAGAGCCCTTTATTTGAACTGGGAACTATGCGTCGATTTCTCATACCGAGATCTATTTGGTGTAGATCCCAAGTTGAGGAGTAGCAAAGATGATGTCAAGGTCAGGTTTTCTTTTGCCACGGAACTCTGTCAATTTCCCTCTGAAATAGAAGGAATAACCGACAGAAATTACCTTGAGCCGTTCCTACAAATAGAAACATTGATTCTCGTATGTGTAGTATTAGACTCTTGCTGAATTCTGTGATGTCAACTAGCCTAGTACCTTAAATTAAGAGGTTTAAGTGTTACTCACTTTAGATTCTCAATTAACCGAACTTGTCTTAATCCGTTTCACCAGTTTCCCATGCCACCAAGCAGCAATGCTGGAAGGTTACCGAATCCTCCTGGATCCATCCTTGACCACCAAAAAGAGATTATTCTACGCATAATTCATCGTCCGTTTGTGCACCCAAAGGCTATTCCTATCTGAATTCTCTTTTTAAAGTCAGCATAACTATGTAGTAAGAATACTACACCGTTGTCAAATTTTGATAGCAATAAATTATAATCATATTAGTATTTGTTGGTCGTAGCTTAAATGACTTCTGAATAGGCATAGATTAGATGAAGTTCTTATTAAATACATGTCATGTCATACTGTAAATAGTCAATAATTTTGTAGTGGAAAAGCCTATCCGAGTTCGTAGTATCACAACCATATTAATTCCTGCTACCAAGTAACAATAGAGTTGTTTCAGCTTGAAAGTTATGGCCGTCGGTACATTTAGAATGTAAGAGGCCTCTTACTTAAACCATAGGAGTAGCAACGCAGCTGTAACCGACTGAAATAGGATAATATAATGGTTTGATTTGATTTGTTACAGTTGGCATGAATTGTAGTGGTCTTTTAATACTATGTAAACTGTATGCCCGTTGTCTAGTGTTGTATATACAAATAAGAAAATAAATGTAACCATAAATGTGTATCAAGCTTCAATATTAAAATGCCATTTCAGGAAGAACTCACTTATAATGTTATGTTAAAGATAAGAAGTGTAATTAATACATTTTAAATTTTATTACTAACGGCATATTATTATTATTTCTTGTACTTTCTAATACCTTGACATTTTTACAACATTTTCATTTTTCGTCTTGTGGTTTTATTATGCAGTTATTACTGTTTAATAACACTAACTAGTTATTATTGTATGCCCAATAACAACTAAATAAATCGTTTTTTTTTTCAATAACTATTTATTTTATTTGAAAGATGTTGAAGTTGAATTTGTTATGAAAATATCGAAATATATGGTACCTAAAAATAATACTTAATATAATTTAGTAGTAGTTATACAGTAAAAAAATTATGTTAACCCCTGACACACTGTCTCGTGCAACCCATTTCGGATGCGTTGAGCAGCTCTGGTCACGTCCCTGTTAAGTTGACAGTCTATGAGGTCGTTGTACTGGTGTAGAGATGAGGGGAACGTTAAACTACTACAGCTATGTCTAGAGACATAGGGTCCCAGATTAGTGTTTATGCACTAACGGGATCAGCGCTGTCGAGACGCTCAATAGCTTAATTAACAATATATAAAATTGAGCGTTATATACCACTGGCAACACTAGTTCTCTAACGCAATCTTAATATATCTGAATTAAGTACAGTATATGATGATTTCCTACAATAACACTTACAAGTTGTCGTGATTTATTATTCAATAGATAGTGTAACTTTCTGTTTACAGCACTCAAAACGGCGGTAGTTGCAGAACTCTTTTCGACTGGCATTGGTGACAACTGAGACAGGATGAAATGCTGTCCAAATAAATATTTTATTTTGGCCATCCGACCTGCAGTATGAGATAAAACTAAAACATTTCTTTTTGTGACCAATTTAGCAAAGCGGTTCACATGGCTTTCCACCTAAGGTTTTACCCTGAGCAATGACGGAGATCTTTAAAAGTAGCGCAAAAAGAGATCAAAACTGGCAACGTATTAGTGACACCTCTTGTATCTAATGGCGACAGTGAGCACTTACCTTCAGATGCCCCATAGGTCTGTTAGCTTTCTTAAAAGGGGTTCTTTAGGCACCTTATGCGGTAGCTCAGCATTCAGCAAGCTCTAGTACATTACATGCTTATAGATTGGAGGTAAAGATAAATAAAACATATTTTTAGTTAAGAATTTAATTAAGCCTTAACTGCATATACTCGTGGAGGAAATAGGGATTTCTTTCTGATTTCCTTTTGTGTCTTGATTTTCGCCTCATGCTTTGTAAGTGCCTTACGCATAGCACGGGTCTTCTTGGGTCTGAGATCCAAGGGCTTGTATTTCTTGTTTTTGTAATGGTTTCGGAGGTTCACTTTCATTTTCTGGTGATATACTATATATACGCGTGCGATAGCTTTTCTTACAACACGTCTGAAAGAAAAAAAATTATGAATTCATAATAACCTTTCAAGATCACATCTAATTTTATTGGGGAAATATTTTGAAAATATTGATTTTAAATTTCTAGAAATGCATTATTACTAATCCTGTATCTATTTATCTATACTTATAACTATGTGGGGTACATAGTTTTGAAGCAAAATTTCCCACATGGATCTGTGTGATTTGGCATTGTTTCACATTGTTTTCTTTATTTGTTTATGTTCATTTACATTTTCTTTAAGTTTATACTTTTACTACTATCAATGTCTAACAATTGCAGAGTAAATTATCCTGAAAGACTTTCAAAAAGTTGCTAATAAAAATTACTGATAAAAAGAGAGAATGAGTTACAGAACTCTACATTTTGTGATAGTTAATGAATTCGATTCGAATTTCTACTATATACCACTAATTTAAATAATGCTGTTAGTGGTAAACAGGTATCACTTTAGAACAGCTGAACCGATGATGCCAATTTTTTATTTTAAAATTTAGTAATCATCTGAATCTGGTTTTTAGAGAATAAAAAATTAGTTTCCAGACAATTTCCAGATAATTAGAAAACAACGGAATGGTTTTTTTTATGGAATTTCTGTATGAACTAACAACTCAAACAATAGATGTGTAATTTTTTGTTGTTGTTTTGTTTATGATAAACAACCCAAAAAATAGTGAGATCAAATTATTTTTTAACTTGTAATTAGAGTAACTAATTAGGGCTTTACTTTTGAAACATTCTAATAATCCAATAACTTTATTTATAAAATCATAGGGGTACAGAAAAGGATATAGGGTATCTTTTAGCTCCAAGGGATAAAAAATAACATCTATATGGCCTATCATAACAACCCAGACTACTGACATTAAAAATTGCAACACTATGCCTGATGTACAGAAAAAGTAATTCTTTTTCTAGTGGTATCCCAGGAGAAAATAAGATATCCCAAAAAAAAGGTTAAAGGTTATTTTAGAACAATTACAATGGAATGATGTACAACATAGTATAATTATTTTGTGCCTAAATTGATTGACTTACTCTGCATTAATATGAGCAAAGCTACAAAAGCCAGAATTGTAATAAAGCTTAATGTATGTAGTGAAAATAACAAAGAAATTCATTTCAATTTCAACAGAACAATGTATTTTGGGTTCAGTTAGTAAATATATAAATTTAAAATATTTTTCACTACAATATCATTATTAGTTCAAACTATGAAAAAAAAACTTTCTGATTATAAAGTCTACTTACCCTAATATATAGTATACAATAACATTCATGACTTTATTGAATGCTAGCAAACCCTCAGACATTGTCTTGCCTGTCCAATTAAAGACAGAATATGGTTTTGTTGCTGTGAAATATTTAATGTACATCCATCTGGTATGAGGTATGCTCCAAATGGTAAATTATTTCTTCAAATCTTTATAACATCTCTTATATCATTAGTAAAGATCTCAATATTTGCTACCAGTCATACTTACATTTTAGAAAGCTTGGATGCTACTCCTCCAGTTACTTTAGCTACCCGAAGGTTAGTCAGTTCAATCTTAAGTTCCTCAAGTTGTTTGAAGAGTTCTTTCTTATCCTTGGTACGCAACTCTGAGCACTTGACTTTCCCCTGAAAGTACAAACAAGTTAGATTATATACTTAATTGGACATGATTTTAAATCATTTTGGAAATAAAACTGCAGATCAAACATGTGCCATAGGATGTATGTACTGATAATATACCATAGTGTATATTTATAAGGGTTTATTTGATCAGGTTATTTTTATTACTATTAGAAAAAGTGCGCATTTGAACTGTGTTTAACAATTACTGCAGCCTACGAAAATTGTCAACGAATAGGACCACAGTCACTGGACTGTCGGGGATACAGCGGATTTGCTACACCTGAGGACTAAATTGGTCGCCTCGTATAAACTAAACATGCCGGTACCCACATAAGGTTACACACACACATTACACAGTAATTTGTTTAACAAATTAATTTGTTTACGTACATACTGACTTCATACATAGTATTTACACAATATAATAATTCATTCATCGATTAATAAGGAATTCCTGCTAGTTAATCATTTAATAACATTTAAATTTACGTAGCGTAGTTAAAGTTTGCAAACTAAATAAACCCTCTTCAACAAAAACAATTATTAAATGAATCAATTTCCATGATAAATACTTTGTATGTTCAAGCGATTTCTACAGTGGAAAACGATTTAAATAAACTTGAAAAGTACCATTTTGGACGGGTCAACCTCTTTCTACACTTTTCGACGTAAAAGACAGATGAGAGGACATGAGTTGAAATGACAAATTTAAACTTGACTTTATTTATAAATTGATGGCTACACATATATCATACATTCAGCCAATGTTGAGCTCTTGAGGTTTTTTTTTTTATAATTATAATACACCTTTAAAACATTTTTTTTGTGCTGTTCTAAGTAAATTATAAGTGTGTGTTAATAAATTAATAAGGATGCCAAGTTTAGTATTCAAGGCTGGCAACATTAAGAGTATTTATCGTATTATTCATTTACGAAATAATAACCAAGTTTTAGTCATACTAGCTACTGACTGGATTATAGTAAATATAGTATTTGCTATATCAATAAAAGTGTAATTATTGAAACACACAGAACATTTTAAATATAGAACACTAACCGTTTTTATTAGTAAAGTAGTCACAAAGATGAAGTGATTTTCACATTTTCGTTTATAATTTCAATTAATTTTGAGACTATCGCAATGTCGATATCATTTCTGTTATTATTTTCTGAAAATCGTTTATATAGGTATAATGGTACAGTTATTGTGAATCTGTTCAGTTTAGTTGACGGTTCGATATTGACGTTGTTGTCACTTGTTGTCATAATTATTTATGTTATTTATAAAACGCTACAGGTAGATTGCGAGTTAGATTACAGTTTACTCTGTCTTTGGCTTCTGACGGTTCCAGGTAGTTTCAGTGGGACAAGTGTGTTTCTAGAAAACTTTGCCAGTAATGATTAAAAATTAGTATTCTTGTTTTAATGGTGTAGTGTATTCAAATTGGTAAGTATAAAGATGCTAATTAGAATTCCTTATTTATTGAGCTTACTCCATAATTATATCGATATATTATCTTTTAATATATCTTATTCTATTACTCCTATATATCCAATACAATATTATGTTAAAAAAATTCGCGATCCTCTAGGACCATAAACCACAAAACAACAAAATAAAACATTTTAGTGATTAAGAAGGCTATATTTTTAATTTTAAGCTTCAACTAGAAAATGATTTGATTATTGAAATCTCAAAAATAGAATCAGGTTTTGACAAATTATTGTAAAATAGACAAACCTATCTTTTTTATTGTGATTGTATTTTTGTTGTTGTTGGGAAGGACTTTTTTTCAGTAGATTTTTTTCTTACTTAGATGACCCCACATCAAAGAGGGCTTTAGGACCCTCTAGGGGTTGGGACCCATAGTTTGAAACTGCTTTAGCCTATCATAGTTACAGTATTTTTTCTGATTTTAAAATTTAAGACCTATTAATACTTTATCAAACTTTTTTTGGAGACAACTATTGCAATGAAAATCAACTTGCAGAATTTCATATTCCAAGATCCACTGGTTCAGTTAATAAATAATTCAGATAAGGAGTTTTGTTTCAATCTTTATACATTCCAAATTGTATCTAATAAATATCTTATAAACTGAATTTTGTGTACACCTACTAAATGAGAATAACTATGATAAATAATATTTAAAATTTATTTTAAAATCGATAGATAGGTATTAGGTGTAACAATAGATTCTTGAATTATGACAATTCCTTTTACAATTTGTATAAAAAGTCTGTTCACAAAGTAAAAGGTAAAAGAGTATAATTTCAAGACCCTTTTGTTAGTATTTTGAGCAGACCATATAGATAAAGGACATTTTTAAAATATAAACTCAATTGTCCTTTCATGCCTACAGGAAAAATGCTGAATAATTCTCAAAGATGTATTTCATTAGTGATGAGAAGATGACTGGTGATGGTGAAAATGTTTACAGTAAAAGGCAACCAGATCCTCATGGTCTTCATGATCCTAGTAAAAATATCTATTTATAAAACCAAAATCAATTTATTTATTACCTCTCAGTATGTTGTTTTATTGTAGGTTTCCATAAATAAGTTGCTTTAAAATGTATTTCATAAGTGAAATATTACGAAAAAAAAAATCTTTGTGGGAAAAATCTATTTTTTAATAATTTTATAAATCAAACTATTCATTTAACATAGTTACTACTGAAAATAATTAAAATGAAACTTGATATTTTGATGGCTAATGACGTTGATGCCAAATTCTTATAGGATATATCATATTATTTCAAAATGATCGGTTTTCTTGGTTCCGAATTGTCGGGAGTGCTACTAGTTTATTATATTTAGTGGCCTCATGATACGCATGTAGATATTCCTTTAAAAATAATAATTATGTATTGAATCCTATTTATTTTGTCCGTTCACGATAGCAGCTACTGTTAATTTTTTGAAAAACAAATATGTATCAAAAAAGTTAAAATGAATCATAAGTACAGTAGCTATCGTTGTTGATTTGCCGCTAACTACGCCCCTCCTACAATAAGATCCGCACGTGCGTTGTACACGCGACTCGCGTGACCTACTATTGGCTCGGCGGATAGCGTAGTAACTCACGTGGTCAACATACTCTAGTCTTTTTACATTGAGATGGACGTTATCGTTTAAGTATTACAATTAAGGCATAAAGTATGAATATGTGATTTTTGATTGCAAATAATTTCTTACATACCAAACCTATGTATTATTTATGAATAATAATGGAAGGCTGAACGGAAAAAGGCATTATGCTTCAAATTTTTTAACGTGTAGTAAAAAATTACGTAACAAGTCCAACGCTGTTTCTGTATTCTTATCTGTGTGCAAGCGTTTGTTTACTATTTAATTTGTTTATTATTACTTGTTTCGCCCAGTGGTCGAAGTTCGATCGTAATCATTGAATATTTGAAGGTCACGCGGAAACACGTACTAGAGGTAGAGGAAAAACCTTTTTAGGTTCGATATACATTTGTGTAATCATTATTGAAACACCTTAATCCGTTTACTAGTTCGCTTTACTGTTATGTTGGCAAATTTATGTAGGCGTCTAACTTGGACTATTTTAATACAACGAGATACGTAACGTGGTGGCTAAGCGTGTCATCCGTAGTTGAGTGGATCGTCGCGGTGCAGTAATAAGGGTAATTTGATTGGCTTTAATGCCGTTCGCTCCTTGCATATAACAATACAATGAATATTGTGCAGTTAAATAAACTTATTTGCAAAAGTATCATCTAACACAATAATTTAATGATTCTTTAAAAAATGTTTAATATCATTAAAACTGATTGACCGATCCTAATTTGGAGTACAATAATATAATAAAACTCTGACAATTAAAGGCTGCATATCATCGCTAAGAATTTTTTTTTCGATATTCATCTAAAAGAGGAAGGAACGATGTTTATTAGTTACTCTGGGAAAATCAGAATACTATAAACCGAAGCTGTCGACAACTGCTAGCTAAATAGTGTTAAATTTATTAATGCCATTTACGTCAATGAACTATTGTTACTTTAATGTTAGATTATTGTTTTCTATACCATAGAAATCCTAGGGATATTTTCTGATTATTATAGAAAATCCATTCTTAACCTCAAATGATAATCTGATTCCGAATTTCCTTTCTATTTGTTTAACAACACTAAGCTTCAACCCGGGTTTGGTGCTTTCTGCAGTAGGTTCATACGGTAACTACTTTCAGAGCTTCTTAATTATCTTTATTTGGTATAGGACAATTAAAATCTTTAGACAATATAGCGGCCCTTGAGTGAATCTGTTTTTACTATTTATGATCTTAAATTAATAATGATAGACAAAGTTTTTTTCATCGATAGCGTAATAAAGAGTTGAGGTATGGATGTAACCAAACCAGAAAAGCACGTTGCGTTAATTTGCCATATATGCAGTAATGAGCTACGTAGCCCATAGATATAGTTGATGATGCGTGCCATCTGTGCAATTTGTGGCACAAGTACCACGATCGAACGAATTATGAAAAGAATGCGATTTTCCATTATCACAGATTCAAGTATAAAAAAAAACAAGCGGGAAAGCAATTAAACAGTATATTTTCAAATGTAACGTCTTCTACATCGTTAACACATTAAAGGCGGGAGTCGTAGTACTACGATTTACCTCGACTGTCGCGTCGCGTAAGGGCGAAACTGCGTAGTTTGTGCGGCACATAAAAAGAGGAAGTTGACTTGCTTCAAATGCGAAAAGTGTAATTTTTTTTATAATTACACAAAATATCCCCCGCTCTAGAACGAAAAACGAGGTAGGCCGATCGTCGCGTTACCTGGCATACCTTCGCCAAGAAGCCCCGCCCTTAATGTGTTAATAAACTGTTACAGATTGCACTAAATTAAATTTACTTCGTTACGTAATATTCATCTAGTTTTAAAATTCTTTCACATTAATAACAATCTATAAATAAAACAAATCTTTAGTATACATTTCAATCTCGATTAATATATTATTTTTCCCTTGCATTTAGTATGAATATGTTAATTGTCGAAATGTACTGTTTACAACATCATCGATATTACCTTTGCAGGCAACGCGAGCAACCCAGCGCTCCCCAGCGACGTGCTCAACGACGACCTGTGCCTGTCGGAGTCGGGCAGCGACTCCGACTGACCTTACGACACGGCCCGACACCCCTACCTCCCCTTCTGACACTAGCGCCCCCCGAGCGGTGAACGATGCACGCTCGTGCTCCGTGAGCGACACGCGACATTGATGGTATCCATGCTAGAATCCTTCTTCCTGTCATAACCGGCTCGACCCTCACATCCAAACCAGATACAAAATGTACGTAAATCACTCTTTTTGTGGCCCTATTTGAAATAAATCCTATATTCCACCACCGCTATCTTCAAATGAGTTTTATAACGACACAACGACTCGTATCAACTCCAGGTCCTTCCTCTGGTTTGCCTTGAACGGTAATGTTTACTTAAATACATTTTCTGTATGTATACCCCCACTTTTTAAATTTAACTCTCTCTCTCTCTCTCTCTTTCTCATTTCTTATTTTGATTGTATTGTATTCTCCCACTAGTTCTTACTAGTTACTTTTGCCAATAACATTGTTACTTGTTATTAATATGTTTTTAGATGAAAAAAAAAGGAATGCTTCTCGTTCAGACGGCCAATCGAAATTCTTCCGGGACAGATGTCCAGCGGCGCTCCAACTTAATTGCAATAATTTCCTAATTTTGTGAATGCTACACTGACTTTCAATTCTTATCATTAATCATTACTATTGGAGTTGAACGGGTGTTGAAAAAATCCGTAGTTTTAACGTGAGCGACGATCTTTACTTGTTATCTCAACAATATTATGAAAACTTAAAACGTTCCTGTTCTGGATTTCATTAAAACGGATCATAAAAAATAGAGCCGTATAAAAATGTTTCTGGTATGGGTGGCGAGACAGTCGCATCTTTGTGTCTCTTACAAACAGTTTACATAAATTATATTGCGTATCCAACGCCTAAAAATCCTCAATATCTGATAGATGCTGGCATGGAGCATAAGTAGAAGATCAATGTTCGCGTCTACTAACATCATACATGTGTAGTTGATCACGGCGAATCGTCTCGGGGTTGTTTCTCTCATACGGCCACGGTACTCCGATATCTTGGCGTGTCTCATATCAACGTACATATTACTGGCAACCCTTTCTTGAAATAATGTGTCGTTTATTGAGTGGCTCGTTTTGACTCTTGCCACATTTTGATATACTCTATTAGTACTTTAGATGTTTATCATTACAGTGCAATAAGGCGAGTTTATATCGATACAGTAGCTGGATGAAAAATTCAATCAAAATAAGCATGGTTACAATCCATGTGAACATATTAACTATCCAATCTTTATGAAAGGTACCGATGTCAATGGATTAGTTTAAACGAATAACTCCATTCATAAGTATCACACTATAAAAGACGTTATTTTATTTATACGGGAGGTAGTACTGTGGGATGCAGTTCACCTGCAGCCCATGACATCATGGCTGTCAAACTCAAACTGGAATGTTTTGCTTTTCGAAGTCTGTCACAAATTCACTTCATATGTCCTTTGCATATAGGCACTCACAGCCATCAAATTGAAACAACATACGAGTTGGTCGTAACAGTAATATGAGGTACCTACAATCA
>DWHE01000306.1:0-11145 GCA_018247495.1 Satarupa nymphalis | reverse complement strand
ATCGGCCACACAAATATTTGCACCAGATAGGAATCTGACCCGGGCATCGCCGGCTGGGCGTTTCGATGCCAAAACAATACGGAAAACTTAAATCACATACCAGAAAACTATTAGAGGACGTCAAAATTCAAATTGAAATTAAACACACAAGTATGAAGTCTCAATGTACACCACATAGGAAATTTCAGTGTGAAGTTGTATCCCGTAGATACCTCAATTGCAGCGAATAATATTAGTACCGTCCAGTAAAATTCCATTTCCAACCTCTACACATGTAGATGTCCTAATAAACCCTTATAATGGTCACAACTTCAATACACGAACTTCTGAGTAGTGTTCGCATTCTCTACACGATCACAAATGATCTACCGGCGATTGTTCTACTGTACAACTGTAATTAGGACAATGGTGTTTGAGAAATATAAAGACTGATCACCAAGAACGTAAACATTTAGAGCTGAAATCCAATAATAATATTCACTAAATATACTTAGAAATTAATACATTGGAATTTAATGTTTTTATTAGTTGGTAAAAGGCCAGCTTTTGTTTAGTTTTTAATTGCCTCTTAAATAACCATAACGTAAATATGTAAAGTAATCGTAAATATAAACTAACAAAATCATTTCATTTTGTTTTCCTAAATTAATGAACAACCATAAATAATATAATCAAATCAAAATCTGTTTGTCAGACATTCATTTATTTACAAGATAAATATTTATTTCTTCGGCTGACGATAACTTATGGAAATAAACGGTATTTTAAGCAAAGATAAAGGAATTTTTTTTTAATATTCACAATATTTGAAAAACATCTTACTATTGTTAGCATAATTATTAATTTAACCAAATATATATTTGCCTTTTACACACATCTAACCTACATTTTTATGAGAAAAAGGGCACATAAAATAATGTGAGTATTACAATTAACTTTACTTAAAAAAAAAACTTTTATTTTCAAATTTCGTTCTATTTTCGACAAAAATCTTTACGCTTCAAACACTATTGCTAAACTTACAGATTTCTCAATAATTGTACGTTAATCTTTTCTTCTGTAGTAGGCAAATAAAAGCGAGGAATTTGTTAAAAATATGTACAATCATTATTTGAAGTAGGTACCTATAATTTTCGATCCAAGAAAACAGACGCAAGCAAAGATAAGGCCGATGATAACTTAGTGGCCCATCCGCTGACAATATTTCATTTGTCACGGTCTACACAAGGAATGGAGGCACGCTCCGAACCGGATTGAAGCAGTTATGTTTTATATTGGTTATCGTGTATTACGAAATAGCCAGTTAGTGAAATATCAATGCTTAGGACGTTTCTTTACTTTTGACCTGTTTACGGATCAGCCAGTGCATTTCAGTTGAATTAATTTGTAGATTCTAAATTAAGTATTGTGTTATTGCCACAATCGTTTGATACAAAACATCATAGAAAAAACGCTGCAATAATTATAAATTATCTTTAGGTACGGCATTATACGTTATAAATTTTTTATCTAATTGATTAAATTCATCGATTTTTACCGATTGGCGTATTTTTTTTTAATTTTTAAAAGCCCTGTAGTAAAATATGTTTTGTGCCTTCTGTACGATGAATTTAAAATTGACTGCCAATCTTAGAGTAGGCAGACAATAGGTATTTTCAAATGATTCAATTATCCAAACAAATCCCTTGTAACTTAACATAAAAATAATCGTCATCGCCATGCCGATAGGGACACTAGCGCCGGAAAAGACAGTTACGATGACACTTAGGCGATGACGCTCGATTTGACATTTAAACCGCAAAGATGTTTCTTTAAAAAAAATATTTGAAACCAAAATAATTGTTTGTATTCTACATAGAAAAGAAGTAACAAATAAAATGTATTACTTTATGTACAAATATTCTAACGCATTGATTTATTATCGTTTATTATTATGTCAATTTTAGTAATAATTCAACTGCGTAACTTGTCTTGGATCACGTCCCGTTGAGAACAAAACGTACAGTTACTTATCATGATTTAACAAAAACTATAATAATAAAGAAAAATAGAAGTCATTCTAACTTGGCGTCATTCTAACTGTAAAAAATATAAGATTTTTTTTTGGCTCGTCAAAGATTAAATAGATTTCAATGTAATCCTCGTACAATTTTTAATATTTCACTAATTTATTATGAATTTTAGAAAATAATAAAAACATTGTGGAATTCGTCACATACCCCCCGTGAAAGACCCGTGCTTCTTTAAACCGTAAGCTACCGTTGTAATCTTCAAACACAAGGTATATTGAATTGAGACATTAATTTATTTTTAGTTACAGCATTGAGTTAGAAATACAATCGATTGATTTCAAATAGTTATTCGTATAATGTAACATATTAACGTAACAGATTTAACATTTCTTCTATTGAACAAAGATGGCACGGTCCATTCACCTAACCTTACACAAGACTCAATATTGAAACCAAAACAGTTAACTTTCACTTTCAACGTGTCCGTACGTTATTTTCTCAATGAATTGATTGGTCAAATAGCAACCTGTTCAAACCGGTTTCGGACATCGTTCTCATGAAGCAAAGTAATACGCTATAATTTGTTGAACTCGAGCCTGTCACTTATATATTTTGAGCCGGTTATGACTAGTTTGTAACTGGTATACACTGTCGGAACTGTATATTTATGTTTTGGAGCGATCAACATCTATGACGAAATGGCAGGCAACAAATTATACGAATAGCGGATGGATTAAATGCTTTTGGTACTTTACAATGGATTTATTTTGTTCATTATATCTGATCTGTGTATTTATGTAGAAGCGAGGAAATATACTGCAGATTAAAGGAAATTGAACACAATTAAAAGTTAATTAAGTATAATTAAAATATGACACAAAAATATCGACGCAACAATGTTAAATCATAAATAGTCTTCACTAAGGACAGTTACGTTACTGGTCCTCAAATAAGCTGAAGCGCATATATATATATATTATTCAGTTAATATTACCGTAATTTATTTTAAGCCAAAAACATTTCAATTAACATAGCAAATTAAACTTAAGTCGGCAGGCTTCCAATTTATGAGGCGACCAATTTAGCCTTCATGAGTAGCAGCACAGGTGTGACAAACCGTGATCTGAACAATTTTGAAGTTGATTACAGTTATAATGGGCTGCAGAGACCACTGAATACCAGGTGATCTTCACGCCTTCTTAAAAAAATATTGAACGTCTTATGACCAATTCCCTAAGAAATAACATAGACAATAAATAACAGCTGATTGTATGTCACCATTACGCGGCTTTGGGAAGGTTTTGAAAAATCTGCCGAGTACAATCATTGTTAATATTAGATACGTGAGGGTCAAGGTTGGTGTGGACACATTAAATACGAACAAATCGCTTTATTCGTGTTAGTCTGATCGCGGCCGACCGTTCGAATAGTCCAGTGTAGTGAATACAGCTGATATCGCCATGCCCCCGGTAGCAGTGCCTGATGAGGTATTTTCTTTGTTTTCTTCTTATTTTCTTTCTTTCTTTTGTTTAATTGAAAGAAACTGTCATTCATTTTTATACTTAAATATTTTAGTATATAAACTAATCATTAACTTGCGACTTTTTCGAAATTTTAAAGATTACAAAAGTTTTATTTCGCAAAACATTAAATGTTGTTGAAATAAAATATAAATATGTTGAATTATATATTAATTAAACAACGATAAAGTTGTTCATGAATTAAATTTGTTTAATATGTTAATAATTTGACATTAAAAGAAAATACTTCGCGCCATTATTGGCGGCTAGCACTGTTTAATCATTTTAAAAATACCCTAATAGACTTTAATTTAAAAAAAAACAATTTAATGGAAACCAATACGAATTTTAATCATATTTATAGTTCAATCCCTAAATCGGCGACGCATTAGTACTTACGCCTTTGGTGTTGCCCGTGCCCTTTGGCGAATGCGACCAGTTATTACCACATTTTCTGTCAGTTTGCAAGCTTTATAAGCTGTTAACACACGTAAATATAATTCACTTATCAAATATCTCAAAGGAGTGCTTGCTATGTTTCATTTGATTAGCTGTCAATTACAATAATTATTATCATTATTTATTTTAACTTCCTTCTTTTTTTTTATTATATAAGCTTATTAAACTTAGTTTATTTTCTTAAGGTGCTATTATGTCTGTGTGTGTAATGGAATTCAAAGCAAGGTTTCGCCACGTAGGTTCCAAAGAAGAAGCTTCGAGTGGCCATCATAGGCCAGAGCACCTTCGCGGCCGAGGTGTTCAAACTACTGCAGCGGGATGGCCACGACGTTGTCGGCGTTTTCACGGTGTTGGACAAAGGCAACCGGGAAGATCCGTTAGGTAACGTATTATTATTACACACACACACCTTCGCACTTGGATTCTGTGTCGAAGCCGAAGTTGACACGCTCCAAAATACCCTATACATACAATACACTATATTACAAATATTACAATACATTTAAGAACAAATTTACATCCGCTTCATAAACATCTGCCCCGTAAGCATCGAATCAAGGACCCGGCCTTCACTTGCCCGAGGAGTCGTTAGTTATAAAATCGTATTGAAATATCGTTTACGGATGTGTCTTCTTTGTGTTGTCTATGATTTGATATTCAACATGGCGGGCTGGTCAAATCAATTCCTTTTTTAATTAATTTAAAATAATATAAATATTAAGTGAGATCAATTGTCGAATTAGGTATTGCTTTTTAATATTGCAAGTTATATTAAAGGTAATAATTCTAATACTATCGTTTTTTTTTACTTTGAAGCATTGCTTTGATTCTTCATATTATGTGTTCATTTACCTACATAGATACTCAGTATCATAACTTCGTGGGTTACTTGATTCTACAGACCGATTTTTTTTTCGACTTATAGAAGAGTCAGACATATATTTAAGTGACGGAAGTGTGTTTATTTTCGGGGCTATCTGTGTTATGATGGATATCATCCGCGTCACAAGAAGACCTAGTGCGGGGGTGTGGTTGTATAAGGACTTCCTTTATTTTAAAAAAGACTAGGTGTGCTTTTCGGCTTCACCCATTTGGAATTGAAAAAATACAATGCAATTATTTCTGTTAGTGAAATAGTTCTCAGTTCCAAGGCTTACAGAATGGAATTTTTAGTAAAACAAATTACCCTCCTAATTTATTGTCATTTTTAATATATTTTAAATGGTGTTTGTTTCATCAGCTACAATCGCGGCCCAGCATGGAAAACCGGTGTACAAGTACAAGACATGGCGGGTCAAAGGACAAGTCATACCAGAAATTCTTGAAGAGTACAAATCCGTAAGTACCAAACGTTTGTAGATCATTTGAATAGTTTTGTTACATTTTGAAGGGCGTTATTGCCGCACGCTTTGTCTAAATGAGGCGACCGACTTAGTCCTCAGGAGTAGCGACGAAGCTGGGACCGATCCCGAACAGGACAACGGTCCAAGTTAATTTTCGTTACAGTTGTCGTGGGCTGCAGTGTTCATTTAACACCAGTTGAACCGCTTGCTCGTATGCTGCTCTTATAGCAATAATAAAAACGATAACCTATTTACCAATTGGTCTATAGAGTTTTGTAGTGTTCTAAGAATAAAAATCTAGTGGTGCTGGAAACTGGTAATGTTATATCAGATCAGTACTTCCACCGCACTTATCTCTGCTGTGAAGCAGCTCTTTCGAGCTGTCTTGGTTTGAAGGGTGGAATATGAGAAGACTAAGCCTTCAGGTATAGCAACGCAGCTGTAACCAGCCTCGAACAGGACAATGCTCCTCTTTGAGGTTGGTTGCAGTGATCACTTTACGCTAGTTGAACTGTGTACGTATTTGATGCTGTTTAAGTGAAATTTTGTGGGAAAATGCTCTTGACCAATATAGTTTTATGATCTTTAGTTAGGTTAATTTAAGTTTGAACTGCAACTTTGGCCGAAGCCTTAAGTATAATGGGAACATAAAACCTATTTAGATAAGTCTTGGTGCTGACACGCTTCCTGCTTCAACCTATCGCATGAATTGTAAGCGCCTACTGAACTTCTAACCTTTGATAAGGAATTGGATTCCAGTCAACGTCACGACCACACGACCGAGGTCTCTCTCCTCGGAAGGTAGGGGCGGTAGAGCCTAACCAGGTTGAACTGGGTCTGTGCTACCACACCTATTCTCTATTCTCCCTCCTGTATTCTCCTTCCTCTATTCTGTTGGTCTATTGGTCTATTGTGAAACAGCTCTTGCGAGTTTGAAGGTTGTGGGTGCCGGCACGCTTTGGATAAAGGAGGCGATCAACTTAGACCTCAGGAGTAACAACGAAGGTGTGATCGACCTCGAAATGGACAAAAGTTATTATCGTTGGTTACAGTTGTCATGGACTGCAAAGATCATTTAATACCAGGTGAATTGCAACCCCGTTTACGACTCTTATATCAAGAAAAGAAAACCTCGAATGAAGTGATGGTACACCTGCATCGCGCTGTTTCGATACTGCAGCATGTCCTGGATGTTGATAGGTCCATGGTAGATGTAGTGGCCAACTTGATGTTTTTCTATACGCGTTTATTATTACTGCATAATTTTAGATTAAATTGCAGGACGTATAAGTACAGTAAAGAAATATCGTTTTTCTTACAAAGTTTTCTTAGTTTCTTAGTAGTTTATATTTAATCCACTCGTGTCGAAATGGTTCCGTAGTATATCGTTTCCTGTGACATTTTAAAGAATTAAAATTCTCGTTCAATTTACTTTGTCAGTTTATAGTATGACGTCAAGCTCTTGTTTCGGAACAAGGGAAAGACTAAAGCGAAATATTATAATACTTTAAAATGTTTTACATATGTAATATAGGAACAATATTTGTCCAACTCAAATAGATATTATAACTTATACATGTATATTACAATATTGTATTTAAAAGCCTACCATAATATCTCACTCACAATAACCCAGTAACAAACAGTACCAAAGATTAAAGAACTAAATAATTATAGGTAAAAAAATAGGTAAAGTAAAACAAGATACTTCTTTCGTAATCTAAAAATATTCAAAAATCTCTATTCCTACGGCTATGCACTTCTTATTTTAAAATTTCCCTCCAAAATCCTATCAATGCATTTGTTGTCTGTGGAACTTATTCTCGTTGAAATTCATGCAGGTCCCGACGACGATTATGTGTATTAAAAATTTATGTTATAAATAACTTTTCACTTGATGTATCACGTAATACGTTCGGCAAAAGTTTTTTTAAATTTTTTCCTTGTTCAGTTGCTAGCGTTCACACGTATTTTTAGCTTATTTAAAAAAGGGGTAATAAAGTAATATCGATTTATAAACATTGGATGTTTAAAGGATACGACGAGTTTGTTTAAAATTAATATATTTTTATTTTATTTCGATTAGCAACAACACATATCAACCAGTGTTAAAGGTGTTGAAAACAATATGATTACATCTTAAACATAAAGATATATTTAGATATCGGTTGTTTATATTATACATATTTTATGTCATGTTGCGTAAAATGGAAAACTACTAATTAACATATGGTTACTAAATTTAGTGCGAATGTTAATGTATGTACGAGAGCTCTCTGGTAATTCTCCATCTTAATTTTTTTTATTACGCCTTTGAATTTTATTGAAACCAAAAGAATGAAAACGAACAAGTTAATTTGCATGTATGACAAACACGAACATAGATAGTTTTCTTAAGCAAGTGCGATGCAAGCTTAGAACCTTGCTCAGAACTTCACAGCTGCTGTCAAATGGAGGATGCCTAAAAATGCATTTTTAGAGTTTAGCAAAAAAAGAAAAATGTGGCCTGTAAGCACAAACATTTTTAAAATTAAATTTGCCTTAAAATAAAGTAAAGCAATAAATAAAGGAGAATGTAATACTGAAGTTTAAGAGAGATGTTTATTTTGTGTTTTGTGAACAGATAAAATGTTTAATTATAAATGAGGTTGTGCTCTATGTCAATAAGAGAATGCCGATTTTCAACAGCTCAGTTTAAATTTAAATCATCTCCACCATAATCATGCAGGATTTTATTATTCTGCATAGAATGACTCCTCGTATTAAAATAATATTCAAAATAAACACTGATATTGAAAAACGATTTTAATTAACATTTGTACAATACAATTGAACGATTCGAAATTCGAATTTTAAAAAAAAGATTAAAGAACATTAAGTTTGTTTTCGAACAATTTATTAGGATATAACACTTATATGACATGATATAATCACGAGGTCATTATCCGAGTTTATTGATTATGGTGTCACTACGTCGTCTATGATAATGATACAATTGATAACCCATGGTTTATCAACAAACATATAGTTTCATGGACAGCCATTAATATTGGTCAACTCATACTCGGGTTATTACAAATAGATAATTAAAACACCATACACAGTTTTTTACCAAAAGAGAAAAAAAGAAAAATATATATATTAGTAGATAAGCATAAGAGATCGTCCTATATGAAAGATAAAATTTAGGGAAATATAGGTCGCGATTAGTTCATACTAACTTTTTTTCAACAATTCTTAAATTACTCTTTGAAAAAAGTATGATAACTGACCAATTTTTTTAGTTGCTATTTATTATTGTTATAATCACCGTATTTGTGTTAAGAAGAAAAATTACAAAAAATGATTGTAAATACATATTTACAATCACAAAATAAACATTATTATAAATATGAAAATAATAATTAGCAGAATCAACTAAAATACCACTACTGAACTCATAATAGGTACATTTTGAAAATGGAATAGAACGTGCAGTTTAAATTCACATCAGCGCGAATTCCGTTGCGTAATCACTATTTTGCTATAAAGTATACCTGGTACAATGTCAATATTCTCGTCTATTTATATTAAATTCGAGTATCTAGCGTTCTTAGATGCAGGATAATTAAATAATTATTAATATTTTTAGCGGTACAAGGCCGTGAGCTGACCGATCCATTTAATTCAGCATTCACTCTGACATTTTAAATTGTTTTTTACACTAACTCAGCAAACCAGTGTACTTACGCTACCACGCGTTATATGTTTAACATAATATTGTATTTTTAGTTTATCGAAATGTGTACCTCTCTCTATAGCATATAGCATCTGGTTGTAAATGTACGTGCTTGTCAATACTAGAGGAGTTTTGCCGGCCTTTTCGGAGCAATAGTTCTCTCAGTCTCGGAATTGGTAAACGATATTGACTGACGCGCTGGAGGTCTGTCGTTCGATTTCCGACGGGGACAGACATTCATTTGCGAGATAAGTGTTTGTATTTCGGTCTTGGACGTACATTTATGTGGTTTTATGTATGTTCTGTATGCTATTTATAAGCTTTGGATGATTTCTGGGATATTCTATAGCCCCCTTTTCCCCTTCAGGTGAATGCGGATATCAACGTACTGCCGTTTTGCACCCAATTCATTCCCATGGAAGTGATCACCCATCCCAAGTACGAGAGCATATGTTACCATCCCAGCATCCTGCCGCGTCACAGGGGCGCTTCGTCGATCAATTGGTGCGTATATCTGCGCAGTTGTAGCTCATTGCATGAAATATTCATAATTTTTTAATCATGCTGTATGTGATGTGAATATTTCATTACGTAACTAGGTACGTGTACGCTAGTTAATGAGCTATGAATGATTATTGTAGAGGGTGTTTCTTATTTGTTTTTATTACACTTTATTTGTACACCAAAAAAGTAATAGCCCGTGAGCCAGACACAAATATGGTCAATCATTTCCTTTCAAACGAGAATTGGTGAGACGTATAAGAGAAAATTGGTTAATAAATGGAGGATTTTTTTTACAGAACTATCTATGCAGAAATATATGTACATACATACATACACAAATAAAGCAATTTTTTTCATCTATCTTTTTAAATTGTACGGATTATATCTTACTAAATATAATGTAAATTTGATCAATAGTCATTTACATAAATCATTCCGCAACTATGTCACGTACTAGTCACTGTTGGTAGTGTTTCTTAATAAAGCCATGTGCACACTGTACTCACGTAAAATTAAAATTATATTATTATGCAAATTCACTTATTAATTATTTTTTTGTAATTTTCAATCAGTATACGCAGTAACCAACTTTCCCGTTGTCAGCCACCCAATTATCGGCACTGAATTATTTATTTAAAATATTAATATTAATTTTTTATTTTTTATTTTTTATTTAATTTCTTTCCTAATTATGTTATATAAAAAATCCGAAAATATTGATATTGACCTAAAGGGTGATCCTGTGAATTTTGGTAATGATAGGATCAACAGTTTTTTTATTTATTGAAAAGTATATACGTATTTTTGCGGTAGCAGGCCAACGTATGCCGGGTTCAGCCAGTCTTTGGATAAATTTTAATTGGAATTTTTTAATAACATCTTACACCGATTCTCTAAAGAAATATTCTTATTTAATTCACATTGATAATTCCAAAAATAAGTATCCCAATTTTTTATTAAACGTGTGAATTTAATATCATCCAAAGGCATAATTTGTAATCGTATTTTACTGTAGGACATTGATAGAAGGAGACACAATTTGTGGCCTTTCAATATTCTGGGCTGACGACGGCTTGGACACGGGACCGATACTGCTCCAGAAATCATTCCCGTGCACTATCGATGATACAGTGGACACATTGTATAACAAATACTTATATCCTGAAGGTAAGTTTTTTATGAAAGCAAAGCGCTCGATGAATACGTAAACAAAAAATGTAATTAACAGTACCAGGCGTTATTTTGCAGCAAATTCCGCGAGTAAGGAGTATGTTGGTATTGCATACTCCTTGAATTTTGCTTGACTAATATACCATTATACTCTTTACTGGTGGATTGTTACGATATTGTTAACTTATATTATTTGTAGATCTATGCAAATAAAAATCTTAATTTCACGTATTATCTTAGTTATGTTTATAAAATAAAATCTAGCTCAGCGGGGAGTTACTTTAAAATCAATTGCACAATTTGCCCTTAATACACCAAAGCGAGATTACAAAAATTAAAGGCACTAAAATACATCTTAAACATAGCAATCAGACCGCAAGAGCGCCGTGTAGGGAAAGAGTCGAGACCTCCGCGGTGGC
>DWHE01000305.1:0-10922 GCA_018247495.1 Satarupa nymphalis | reverse complement strand
GAAATTTTATAAGACATAAGGTGCACATAGTGCAAAAAATTAAACATGATACGCCAGATACGTGAGTTTTTTTGTCATTTAATCTGTACAGAGAAGATAAATAAATAGCTTCAGTGTTTATGATAAGGGGGCTGGCGGAGTTTGTCAAGTGGTTTTTTAGCCACGTTTCCCTGTTATAATGTTCGTTTGCTTGACCTAAGATCCAGGAGTATTTAAACTGAACCCTATACAGTGCTAAAAATGATAGGAAATCTAAGCGGAATAGTTGATGAAGTGCGCAGTGATCACATAATCCTGAACGTGAATGATGTTGGCTATATGGTGTATCTTTCAGCCAAAACTTTAAATGCATGTTCCATCGGAAGTAGAGTTAAATTACTTATCGAAACCTATGCAAATAACAGAGAAAATGTCGCTCAGCTATATGGTTTTATAAGCAAAGAAGAACAGCAGTGCTTGAGGTTGCTTGTCAAAGTAAGCGGCGTTAGCTATAAAACTGCAATGTCAATTTTGAGTAAATTAACTCCAGAACAGCTATTTTTGGCAATTATGAATGAAGATAAAGTAGCACTCAAGATGAGTGGACTTGGCTTGAAACTCATAAATCGAATCATCACTGAATTGAGTGGCAAAGTAAGTAAACTAGAAATAAATAACAATAACTTTAATCCAATTAATGAAGATGCCCTTTCAGCATTGATCAATCTTGGATATGAAAAAATGAAAGCTTATGATACGATAAAGAAAATACAAGACGAATCGTCAAATCTGGACACTAAGGATATTATTCGCATAGCGCTTAAGGAGCTCTTAACATTATGAAATCAATATCGTGCGGTAAAGAATATACTGAAGATGTGCGCAATATCAACATCAGGCCTGAGCAACTTGATGATTTTGTCGGGCAAAAAGACTTAATACAAAATTTAAAAGTGTTTATAAACGCTGCACAGACGAGAACTGAAGCTTTAGATCACGTCTTATTGTACGGTCCTCCAGGGCTTGGCAAAACAACTTTAGCACAAATTGTTTCTAAAGAATTAAGAGTTAGCTTTCGCGCAACTTCTGGTCCTTTACTTAGTAAAGCTGGAGATTTGGCCGCAGTGCTTACCACTTTAAATGCAAAAGATGTTCTATTTATCGACGAAATCCATAGATTAAATCGCAGCATCGAAGAAGTTTTATATACTGCTATGGAAGATTTTTGCTTGGACATATTAGTAGGTGAAGGTCCATCTACTCGCACTTTAAGGATAGATCTACCACCATTTACGCTAATTGGAGCAACAACACGGCTTGGATTACTTTCTGCGCCACTCAGAGATCGTTTTGGCATTCCTTTGCATCTTGAGTTTTATTCCTTTGAGGAGCTGGTTAATATTATAAAAAGAGGCGCAAGAGTTCTTTCTGCTAAAATTGAAGAGGGTGCTGCGCGGGAAATTGCCTGCCGTGCGCGCGGCACTCCAAGAATTGCTTTGAGGTTACTCAGAAGAATAAGGGATTTTGTTGAAGTGAAAGATGATAAAAAAATTACTTATGAAGTCGCTGATTCTGTATTACTAAAATTGGGTGTAGATAAAATGGGACTCAATAAACTTGATATGAATTATCTAAGATTTTTATTCAACACTTCAGGCCCTGTTGGAATTGACACCATATCTATTGCGCTATCCGAAGATGTTGGCAATATTGAAGAAACAGTAGAACCTTATTTAATCAAAATTAGTTTTGTAAAGCGCACACCAAGAGGGCGCGTTCTAACCGATCAAGCAAAGGAGTATTTGAGCTTTCAACATTAAACATCATAATTTATATTGACTAATTGGCGTGGTATCTATATGCTAACATTTATATATTAAAAATAATGGAGGCATATATGTTAACTAATAGCACTGAAACTGTATCTTTAATTGAAACTTCTTCTAATCTAAATATCAGTCCTTCTGATAATAATTCGATTCCGGATACTAAAAATGTACCTAAATCAACACTAGATGAGAATGTACCTAAATACGTCACTCTTAATAATGCAGAACAACACTTCTACTAATACCACTAATAAAAAGAAACCAAAACCTTATATTCATAAGGATAGTAATGGTATATGTACATATACTGCTCGGGATGAGAATAAATATGGTGGTAAGAACATTATAGGCAAAATTGCTGAACAAATTAAAGAAGAGATATCTAAAAATATAGAAAATAATGATATAGAATTTATAAAACTTAAAGAAAGCAAAAATGAAGATAATATTATTGAGCCTGCCGTAAGAATTGCGATAGGTAGTAATACAAAAGAAATAAGCATGAGTGACATTCTAAATAACGATTTGTGTAAACAATATGGCGTGAAAGCAATTACATTATTGCTACCTCAAAGTAAAGCAAGGGGGCTACGTTGCCGGGTTGATGAACATGGAACAAGAATTTATGAAGTAGCTAATGGGTCATATCAAATGACTTTAAAGTGGAATGCTCAAGGAAAAGAATGTAATATTAAAATTAATATTCATGATAATGGCTCCGTAGAACTTATTGAGGGTAATGGTGTTACTATGGAGCAATTAGCTGCACATAAAGAAGTAAAAGTAGGAAGGCAATATGAAGCAAAGCCTTTACATGAAGTGTTAGCATCACAATTGCCACAAACACAATTACAACAAAGCTCTGAAGAAGTAAAATTTTTGGAGCAGCATTCAACAAATGTAGAAGACTTGAGCGGCGCATCACAAAAGCATCAAGCTCCTGCTACTTCAAAATAGGTAAAGTAGTGAAAATTCAGTATAAGTTGCTTGCATCTGCAAGTAACTTATACTTTTATGATGAGCAACACAATACTACCAAGAAATTTCTACGAGCGGCCAACTTTGGTTGTAGCCGGGGAGTTACTAGGAAAGATGCTGAAATTTTCTAACTTTAGTGGAATAATAACCGAAGTTGAAGCCTATATAGGAATGAGTGACCCAGCTTGTCATGCAGCTAAGGGTTATACTAACCGAACCTCAGTAATGTTTGGTATGCCGGGGTTTTCATATGTGTACTTTATATATGGAATGTATTACTGTTTAAATATTGTAACAGAAGCAGAAGGGTTCCCAGCAGCAGTGTTAATACGGGGATTAAAGCTCATTGAACCGCTTGAGGCAAATTTAGGTGGGCCAGGAATATTGTGTAAAAGATTAAATATTACAAAAGAACATAACAAACAGGACCTTACTATAAGCCACGAATTTTGTGTTTATGAATCTTACCTCAAACCAGATTATATTTGCACCCCGAGAATCGGAATTAGTAAAGGCCAAGAGAAATTTTGGCGGTTTAAGATTTTCTAAACTTAAGACCTTGCGTAGACTATTTGCCAATCGAATAATCACCAGTGAAACAAGCATCACAATATTGTGGTGTAGCATTGTTACGCTTTTCTGCTTTAACAGCCTGATATAGTCCATCAATACTCAAGAAGGCTAGGCTATCTACTCCTATAACTTCCTTAATTTCCTCTACAGATTTATTTGCAGCAATTAAATCTTTGCACTCTGGCGTATCTATTCCATAAAAACAAGAATGCTTAATTGGTGGGCTTGAAATTTTGAGGTGAATCTCTTTTACTCCTGCATCCTTTAACATAACTATTATATTTGTTAACGTACTACCACGCACTATACTATCATCTATTAAAATTATGTTTTTACCTTTCAAAATGTGCTTATTAGCATTGAATTTTAATTTTATTCTAACTTTACGTACTTCAGCGGTTGGTTGTATAAAAGTTCTTCCTATGTAATGATTACGAATTATTCCCAGTTCCATAGGTAACCCTGAATGCTTTGCATATCCAATAGCTGCAGGTATTCCAGAATCAGGTATTGGTACAACCATATCCATATTGTTTTTTGGTGGGCTCTCTTCTGCAAGTATTCTTCCTATTTCTTTTCTTATATCATATATGGACCTATTCTCCATTATGCTGTCTGGTCTTGAAAAATAAACGTATTCAAAAATACAAAAACTTGATTTTTGCTGTGGGAAAGGAAATGCTGAAGCTAGATTACCATTTCGATCAATGGTGACTAACTCACCTGGTTCTATTTCTCTAACAAACTCTGCATTTACTATATCAAGAGCACAAGTTTCAGATGCAAGAACATAAGAACCGTTTAACTTCCCTAAAACAAGAGGCCTGATTCCAGACGGATCACGTACTCCAATAACTACTTCTTGATTGATTGCCACAAAAGAATAAGCACCTTGTATTTGCTTTAATGCATATATAAAACTCTCTAAGAAGCTATCTTTTTCACCGCTTGCTGTCAGATGCACTACTACTTCTGTATCAATATCTGACTGAAAAACGCACTCTTGTTTAATTAATTGTTCGCGTATTGGAGAAATATTAATTAAATTACCATTATGTGCTATAGCAAAATCCCCAAATTTGCCACTTTTGCCAAGCATGGGCTGCACTCCAAACTTATTACCACTTGTTGAGTATCGAACGTGACCTATTGCACAATCTCCAGGTAAGGATTTCTTTATTTCATCTATATCATCAAATACGCTGCTCACTTGACCTTGAAAGTGATAAGAGTGCAGCTTATCGTTGTTACTGGTTACTACGCCAAAAGACTCTTGACCTCTATGCTGCAAAGCGTGGAGAGCAAGTATAGAGTTAAAAGCAGCACTTTGGTTGCAACTTATGCCAAATATCCCACATTCCTCACGCATTTCATCTAGCATAAAAACTATTAAGTAAAGTTTAATTTTACTTTAGCATAGGTAAAATACAAGCATTTTGTTGTTCATCTGCTTTTATTGCCAGCAATAATCCTATGCATATCAAGCTTGCAGCAGTTGTACTTCCTCCATAGGAAAGAAATGGCAGTGGATCGCCTATCACAGGCAAGAGGCCTATTGACATTCCAATGTTTACAAAAAAATGAGCGCTAAAAAAGGCGAAAATGCCGATAGATACCGACTTAGAAAAATAATTTTTCGACCTATAAGCGATAGAGAAAATTACTCCAAGTAATGAGGTATAAAGCAAAATTAAAGCCATGCTACCTAAAAAGCCCCATTCCTCACTCAGCACTGCAAAAGCAAAATCTGTACGTTTCTCCGGCAAAAATCCAAGTTGAGTTTGACTTCCGTTAACAAAGCCCTTACCAAGCAAACCTCCTGAACCAATAGCTATTTGAGATTGCTGCGCATTATAACCTATTCCAAGTGGATCCACTGATGAATCCAAAAATGACAATATCCTTTGCTTGTGATAAGGACGTAAAAAAGGCCAAATAGCCGGTACTGCAAAAATGCCAAGAGTTCCACATATTACTGAATGAGATCTTTTTATTATTGTTGTGAATATAATTGATATCCCTATAAATAACATTATCATAGCTGTGCCTAAATTAGGTTGCTTTAACACCAAGAACACGGGTAAGAAAATAATTATAAGTGCCTTAAGCAATCTTTTAAATTCCATCATTTTATACATACTCTGCTTATCAAAATAGCGAGCAAGCGCAAGTATTAAGCCTACTTTTGCAAATTCTGATGGTTGCAAACTAATTGATCCAATTCTTATCCACCTTGTTGCACCCATTATGTGTGAGCCAAAAAAATTTACTGCTAATAGTGAAATCGCTGCTGCTATATAAAAAAAGTAGGCGTACTTCAAATAAAAATCTAGCTCTATGAATGACATAGCTATAGCGAGTAGGAAAAAGAAGGAAAATATGACCAGTTGGTGAATCGCAAATGGCACCCACTTTCCTCCAGCAGAAGAGTATTGAACAACAATGCCAACGCAAAACAGCGCTATCACGTTAATGACTAATAACCAATGAATCTTCTTCAGCCTACCCACAATAAAGACCTTATAACCTTAAAGTATAGTAAAATATGAAACAAAGATAAAAATCAAAAAACCAACTTCTCAACTACTAACCGAATTGGAGTGCTATATATTCCAGTTACTACTGTTAAAGCTGCCATAAACAATAGACAGAAAAGCATAGGAAATGGCACATCATTAATTTTGCCTAGTGTCATTCTAGTGCGTGACGTTGCATCATTTTCAAAATACATTTTCTCTACCATCTTCCACATGTATATTAGTGCAAGAAAAGAACCGGCAGCAAAAGCTATCAGGGAAATCCACGCGCGAGATTCGATAATTGCTTTCATTATATACCACTTGCTTACAAAGCCATTTGTTAAAGGCACACCGATTAATGCTAAACTGAGTAGAGTGAACGCAAGTGCTGTATAAGGCATTGATTTCTTGAGTCCCGATAAATTCTCTATTTTTGTTGTATCAAATTTGTAAGAAATACATCCTGCAGCCATAAATAAAGATGTTTTTATTATGCTGTGGTTTACTATGTGAAGAATTGCTGCAAATACACCTGTTTTTGAGTTAAAACTCAGTGCTAAAATTATATAACCAATTTGGCTAATACTAGAGTGAGCAAGCAGTCTTTTTATGTCTTTTGCGGTTATTGCAAATATCGACCCAAATACAATAGCGCAAAGTGCGAGGATAATTATCACATTGTCCAGTAGCGGCTTAAACAAGAAAAAATTTTGATGAAAAACAGTATAAAAGATTCTGATGAAAACATATATCATCACTTTTGTCACTGTGCCTGAAAAGAATATGCTAATGAAACTTGGCGCCTCACTATATGCATTAACCAGCCACCTGCTTAATGGAAACAGTGCCATTTTGATTGAGAGACCAACAAAAATGAACAACGTGCCAAGTTTTATGATGTTGTTATCGTATAATGGAACTATTCTTTCAGCCATGTCAGACATATTGAGCGTTCCAGTCATTGAATACAAGAGCCCGATGCCAAATAAATAAAATGTTGCACCTATTGTTCCACTAATTAGATATTCAAATGCTGCAACCAAGGCTTTTTTATCCCTTCCCATTGAAACTAATACATAAGAAGAAAGAGATGAAATTTCCAAGAAAACGTAAAGGTTAAATATGTCGTTTGTTACTAGAATCCCGAACAGTCCGCTTAAGCACAGTAGAAATAGAGAGTAAAAACCAGTGATTTTGTTTTTGCTAATTTCTTTTTCGTTAATATAAAAGCTATAAAGCACGCTAATCAGCGCTATAAAATTCACCAAAGTTAGAATCAAGGAGTTCAACACGTCGATTCTTAACTCTATGCCGTACGGGGGAGCCCAATCCCCAAGGTGATAAGTTATAATTTCGCCTTTATATGTTTTAATGAGTAGTATTGATGAAATGATAAGAGTGATTGTTGTTGCAATAAAAGAAATAAACCAAGATACCTTGTGTTTCTTGGCAAGAAAGCAAAACATTGATGCAATTATTGGGATAATAACTTGTAAAATTGGTAATTGCATTAAATTGTTGTTAATATATCGTTAAAGTATTAGTATATATAATACTTTTTGTTTTAATACCCTTATGTTATCTAAAATTTGTAACGCAATAAAACGCCTATTACGAAGAGAAGATAAATTTGTAGGAAGAGATGAAAATGGAAATTCTTACTATGAATCAAGTAAAGGAAAAAGGTGGGTTATGTATAGCAGTGTCTCTGAGCCTACAACAGTGCCTCCGGAATGGCATATATGGCTTCACTATACTGATAATGTAGTACCAGTTAATAATAAAAAAAGAAAAGTAAAACATACTCCTAATTTAACGGGTACAAAAGGTGCATACTATCCAAACCAAAAAGTGAAAAATTACTATAAAAGCTGGAGTCCTGATAACTAAAGATGCGAAGGTCAAATATACTTGAAATAACCGCTGGATTATTTGTATTAATTTTCACTATTTTTCTGATTTTCTTTGCTATTGATAAGCTATCTTACATAAAGAAAAACTATAAGGATTGCAATAAAATATATGGTCTTTTTGCTAACGCTAACGGTATAGGAGTTGGTGATAGTGTCAAGATCTCTGGTGTGGACGTTGGAAGCATAACTGGTGTATCACTTGACAAAGCTACCTACGTAGCACGAATCGACATGTGTATAAGCAGAGACATAAAATTGCCAATTGATAGTTCAGCTCTGATCACTAGCAGTGGAGTTGTTGGTAGTAAATTTGTTAATATATTACCTGGATCAGATATTAAACTAATCTTGCACGGTGGTAAAATAGAGTATACTCAAGCTGAAGCAAATATGGGTGGAATAATGGACAAAATTATTGGTATGTTTACAAAGTGAAAATGGCAGGATTCCAAGTGTACCCATTCAGATGAAGCCTCCTGTAGTTCTAAAGTATTTAAGGAGTTTGCCTTATTTCTTGCCTTTTCTACCGCTTGCTTTGGGGTTTATAGTATAGAAAGTGCCTTAACAGTTGCAGTACATGTCTATCAATGATAAAATGAAGATTAATTTATTTTGATATTATGATTGGTTTACTGTTTGCCGTACTATTGTTCCTCTGTGGTAGTGATGCACTTGCAAAACAGGAGCCACGTTCAATAGCTGGAGATAATCACATAAAGGTAATAAATTATAACCCACAGGCTATACATAAGTATACGGGTTTTTATGGTTATCAGTCCAGTATATTGTTTGAACCAGGGGAAGTAATACAAAACCTTTCAATGGGTGATTCAACTGGTTGGCAACTCCTTCCTCAAGGTAACAGATTGTTTATTAAGCCTATAGATGATATTGCCGATACTAACGCAACTATAATTACCAATAAAAGAGTTTATTACTTTGAACTTCATGCTGAAGAAGCAACTGGACTAGATGATCCAAGATTAGCATATGAAGTAAGGTTTCTTTATCCACTATTTAGCAGTGATGAGATTTACACAACAAATAACGGTGATATCCTCGAACAAGCTAGTCATACCATTATTCCTGATATAAACGATATTGAAGTTGTAAAGAAGGGTTTAAATTTTAATTATTCCATCTCGCACGTTAAAGGCAGTCAGTCAATAATACCAATCAAGGTTTTTGATGATGGAAAATTTACATATCTACAATTCAATAAAATAAACTCTGATTTCCCGGCAGTTTTTATGGTTGATTCTGCAGGATATGAGTCTTTAGTAAATTTCCGTACAGTTGACAACTATCTGATAATCGAAAGGGTAAGTTCAGTGTTTACCTTAAGGAATGGATCGAGTACAGTTTGCCTATTTAATGAAAACATGCCTTTCAAAAAAGGTAAGTGATTACTATCTAAAGGCTATAATGCCCGAGATATGGGTGCAAAGTTTTTTCTATGATGTTCTGTAATTCCATAAAGGCCAATAGCGTTAAGGTGCTCTTTTGTCCCATATCCTTTATTTTTATACCAATTATATTCAGGATGCTTATTGTGCAATTCTTGCATAAGCCGATCTCTCGTAACTTTTGCAACGATTGAAGCTGCTGCAATTGATGTACTCAAATTATCACCATTTACTATGGATTTCACTTGCCATTTCACTTCAGGTGGTTGATTACCATCAACTAGCACATAATCTAACTCTAGGTCCAAGTCTATCAACGCACGTTTCATTGAAAGTTTTGTTGCTTGCAAGATATTGTATGAATTTATTTCTTCTACGCTTGCCATTCCTATACCAAATTTTGCAACGGATGTTATTTTTTCATATAGGACTTGCCTACATTGAGGAGTCAACTTTTTCGAGTCGTTGATTCCATCAATAATTGTATTTCTATCAATAAACACTACGGCTGCGGATATTACTGGACCAGCTAGCGGACCTCTTCCAACTTCATCCACTCCTGCTATCACTCCTGATAATTTATTTTCTAATGTAAAGTCTGGGTATTTCATAGGTTTTTATAATAAGAAAGTTATAGTAAAAACTGAACAGATAATAGAAATTATCCAAAATTTCATAACGATTACATTTTCTGACCATCCCTTCTTTTCAAAGTGATGATGTATTGGTGCCATAAGAAAAACTCTTTCTCCTTTTCCATATTTAAACTTTGTATATTTAAAATATGATATCTGAATAATCACAGATAGAGTCTCTATTACAAAGATTATTCCAATAACGGCAAAAAGCATCTCTCTTTTAATTAGGACACTAGTTAACCCTAAAGCTGCGCCTACCGACAAGCTACCAACATCACCCATAAATATTTTTGCTGGATGTGTGTTAAACCACAAGAAACTTAGAATAGCTCCTATAAATGCAATGCAGAATAAAGTAATATTCATATCTGCTTGAGTTATGTATGCAATTAGCCCCAAAAAAGCAAAGGAAGTGATGACTTGAGTTGCAGCAAGGCCATCCAAACCATCTGTGAGATTCACAGCATTAGAAGAGCCGACAATTACAAACGCAGCAAACGGAACATATAGATAGCCAAAATCTATTATTACTCCTTTAAATAGGGACGTTTTTGTAAAACCTTCAGCAGAGTATAGCTTAAGTATAAACACACCAACCAGAGCAACAATAAACTGAATAAGTATTTTGGTTTTTGCACTTAAACCTCGATAGTGATTTGTCTTCAATTTTAAATAATCATCAATAAATCCAAGTAGAGCAAAAAATAGAGTTATCAATATCAGCAGCAAAATTTCTGGTGTTAACTGAGCCCAGAGTAAAATTGGTAATAAAGAAGAAATCAGTATTATTATTCCGCCCATAGGTGGTACATTCTTTTTTGTTATTAAATGACTTTCTGGTCCACATGATCTAATTGGTTGCCCATCTTTGCTTATTTTTTTTAGAAGCTTTATAAAATAGGGAAAAAGAATAAACCCAAAAACAAATGAGGTAAAAAATATTTTTGTAGCTAAGATCATCTGCTTACTTAAATTGACTAAGTGTCATACCACCTATAGCTAATAAAGTCAACTTCTGTCATCATATAGCCTGACCCACAACTGTACGAACATTGTGATTTGGGCCCATCAGTAGGGTGTCATCCCA